>APFE030666969.1:42236-102703 GCA_000404065.3 Pinus taeda | reverse complement strand
TGTATCAAATATCTGACTTGATATACTCATTACATTCTGATGAGATAGGAATTTATTTCAATAATCAATTCATTACCCTAATTTAGACATTTCCCTATATTAACTAGTATATATATATTGCGATACATGCGGGCCCTTGCATACGTAGCTATCATATAGATGTCTCGTATGTATGCTAATATTTGTATTTTGTTTTTAATTGTAAGTGGGTCATTACATACACTCCTCATTCCGAAAACTTCGTCCTGAAGTTAGGGTTTATTTAGTATATTAGTAGTTATTTAGTGATTAGTATAATTATGTAAGAATTGTGTTTCAGAATTGAATTTTGTTTAATATAAGGGCACTTAAAATTTGTGTTCTGAACATTTATAATTTTACAACTTATAATAGTCATGCCCTGCCCCTGCCGGGTTTCCAAGCTATTCTAGAATCATCCTATATTTCCTGATCTCTTTCATTCCCATCATATCCATCCTCTACTGGAATATGCCATGGCGTCAGCTATACTGACTTAACCATTCATAGATTTTTTTAAGGATAAACAACGACGGTTATATCGACCTGATTTTATAGTAGACATCTGGTAGTCATCATCACACATCTAGGGGAGCGTGACTCGCATAGTCCTCCCATGACTCCAAGTTTTGGAGGATAAACAATGCGTAATACCTCCACCCCTCCTAGTGGAACCAGGGTCAACACCCTATCATGAAATCTCATTGAGCCTCAATTGTTCTTGTAGCTTTTGTCATCGCGTGGTCATTGTGGTAATGATGTTATCTACAATGTAAACACTTGTCTATACATTATAACATATGCATCAATCTATTCAAACTAAATTGTATTTATATAACATTTTCTATGTATTCCACATATGTTTCTATTTATGGTATTGATGTTCACATGTGGACTTGACCCTGCCCAACCCATATCTTTGTAAGTTAGCTTTCAAATTAGAATGTGATTATTCTTTTATTTCCATCTCATTAGTCATATCGATTTGCAGAAATGAAATAAAATTATAGACATCTTCATTCCTAACATAATTCATGATTTAGATTTCATAGCAAAGTTGATTAAATACTAAACTTCATATGGTATCCATGTACCAGTGGAATTCAGTAAATAACATATATCATGTTCTAGTAACATAAAAATTCATTTTTACATGTGATCATCCCAAAATATTTTTAAGTATCTGATTAAAATAAAGTAATTTTATATAAATATGGCTTTAAGTTCTTCAAAATTAACACAAGCTGGGGTATTTCTGACATATGATCTCTATGTCTTCCCAGGTAGCCGATCTGGGGCTATACTTGTCCCACTGAACCTTTACTTGGTGTACCAGATGATTCCTGAGTTTTCGAACCAAGGTTACTTGGGAGCGGGAGCAGGAGCAACATTTTCAAAGGCTCTCCGTTTAGGAGCGAATCCAAGAGTGTTTTTTATATAATATAGATTTTTTTATATATTTTATATTTTGATGCATATATGTCGACAAAAACATGTAAAATGATGAATTAGACATAAAAACATAAAAAACATAGATTGAACCATACAACAACAATCATCTAGAAGTTATAATCTTCATCAACCACACCCACAAGTTAGTAACATACAACACATTGAGTCTCATGAATCATGATTCATCAATATTAAAGTTTCAATCTTTCAAAATTTAATATATAACATTTATCATCATTGATCACAAAAGTTGTACTTGTAAGCTAAGTGTAACCATTACAACTAATAATATCTAACATGAAATGAAACGTTATAAAATGGAAATGAAACAACTTTCATGTTTCACGAAGCATCATATTCATAATTCATTACCAATGAGTTATAATTGCCAACTTCAAACTTAAATTGTCATATATTGTTTACAAAAAATATCATAATAAATATGAAAGAGTCAACAGTTATAAAAACTACTAGAAACTAGAAAAGACAAGTAATTCTATCATCTACATCTTCCTCTTGCCACCATGAATAATGTCTAATTTTTTAGCAGGTCATGGTGGTCTTCTAGGAGTCTCCTCCCACGCAGTCCCACGACCAGAACCAGAAGGAAAATGCCCTCCACGTGTGGATGTACATTGAGGCGGCAACAATAAAGGAACAATTCTTGGAACTTGAGCATTGCTACTGGATGGTGGGGGTGGCATGGTTGTTGCTTCATCTTCATCTCTCATAAGTTCTATGTCTTGTTCTTCAATATGTATAGTGTCATCCTCCAAATTATCGTCCTCTGGGTGGTTGTCCCAAATTTTATATGTTGGATCTTCATAAGCTCGATCATAGTAATGACTCAACAACCTCAAGTTGTAGTGCACATAAACCAAGCTTTCTGCCTGGTTTTCATTGAGTCTGTTTCTTCTCACATTATGTATGAAGTTATAGGTGCTCCAACACCTCTCTGCAGAAGAAGTATTTACAACCTGTGAGAGAACTTTTTTTGCCAATTTTGGCAAAAGTTCCATGCCGCCATATGCTTCCCACCATGCGAGAGCATCAAATCTGTCTCTATCTTCCATTGCATGCAAAGAACCAAACAAACCAGTGCAACTAAAGTATCTGCCTAATTCAAGACGCAAATTAGCCCACTCCTCCCTGTTAGGTACCAAATTGTGTAATGCTTCCATATATCTTGTAGATACCTCTGGATCTGTATGGGGTTTAACCCTAACCCCACCCCCAGGTGCAGGTTGGCCCAACCAAGTTGGAGAGTAGTATTTTTGCATAAGGATATACGCCAAGGCATGTAGTGGAACATTAAGTTTATTGCACCGCGTACACATACAATTGTGAATCAATGTATATAAGTTGGGATCATATTTTTAAACAATATCTTTTATATGCCCCAACATGGTATCCATCTGCTCATACACCTCCCCAATCACTGGTTTATCTGTATCTACAAAAAAAATCATGTGATAAATGGGCCTGGTGAATTCCAATACTTGCCTCACATCTGCCCAAAACTGACCATCAAGAGTGGTCTCCTCCACCTATTCAAAACCTTGCTTGTCAGTGGCATTTGTAGCCCTTTCCTTTAATACCTGCCAATGTGGATTTGATACCATGTTAGCCAATGACTCTTTTACCTTCAAAAGGCACCTGAAGGAGAGGTAATAGCTTGCAAATCTAGTGTTCGCAATACTCAACAACTCCAATTTTGAGTGACTGCAGAAAATCCCATGGATATTGCTATGATTTGTAATGAATTTTATCATTTGTTTGCCTCTCTTGTAAAAATCACCAATCCATTTGTATTGTTGGTTTTTGTTCTTAATAATATCAATCATTAGTGAACCAAACACCCAAACCAAAATATGTTGGGGTATTTATCCTCAATAATTGCTCCCGCTGCCTTACAATTAGGAGCATTATCAATGATGACTTGGATGACATTGTATGGCCCAATAGGTTCAATTGTTTCAAATAACGATTCTTCAATGTTGATGCCAGTCTTGAACTTGTCTGAGTAATCATATGCTGAAACAAAGATGGCACCACTAACAGACACGACAATAACACTTATCAATGACTTGCCTTTTACATTTGTCCATCCATCAGATACAATGGACACCTCATGGTTAGTCCAAGAATTTGTCATTCTACTCAAAGAATGTGATATTTTTTCCTTTTTCATGATCAATTCCAACGGTTCTAGCCTTGTCATACCCAGGGCTCTTGTATCCTTTAGGGGCATCATTTATGGCAAAAACCATTTCATGCCAATATGGTGAGCGAAGAAGTTAAGAACATTGAATGGTATCCCACATGCATAGAGAAACCAGTAAACTTTTGAATCCACATCATTCCTACACCCTTCATCAAGGAAATATGATATGGTTCTATGCCTTAAAGAGATTTTTGGTGACCCTGTGCCTCCATATCCACTGCTATGGGAGGATGCTGAAGGATTTCTTTGTGTATGTGATTGTGAGCTTGGTTCAAAGAAACCCTTTGATGTTTTAGATTTGTATTAGGCTTCCTCCTCTTCCCTTATGTATTTGGCTCTATCTGTTGCTGACACACTTGCACAAGTTTTAATTCCTACTTGTTTATCTCCATCCCATGGCCTTTTCCCACAGAGGTGACTTATGGCACGAGTGTATGAACCTTTGTAATTATTGTTGCAATGGGGGCAGTGAAGTTTAGTGGTTCCACCCCCTTTCTCTGCTTCAGGCCTAGTAACATATTTCCACAATGGGGTTTGGTCTTGTTAAGTTTTTTGCGCTGAATCATGTTCACTCTCCTCCTGCTCACCAAGGTACTCCTCTCCAGGGTTTTCATCAAATCCACTATAACCCACTTCTTCATTCTCTTCTTCATGTTCAACCCTCATTTTTCTACATTCCAACACCATAATAACCAAAAAAGGAACCAAGAAGAAGAAAACGCCAAGCCATATAACCATGATGTTTGAAATTTGAAGTTTTGAATCTGCAAAAAAATGGAATGGGAAATACATTTTTTTTTTAGTAATGAACATAAAAAATGCTAGATTAGTGTAGATCTATGTTGCACAAAACTTCAAAGAACCCGACGTTTTGGGCCATACCCGTATCGGAAACTCCGAAACTTGGCCGAAACTCGACCATCATATAATCATCTATTAGAGTTAATATAGACGTGTTTTTCCTTTTAAATTGTCATCTATCGATCTTATTCCCTTTTTCTTGCAAGATAATGTGTTATTCACTTATATATATATATATATAAAACGTTTCGGCCGACGTTTCTAAACGTACCTGTTTTGTAAACTCCGAAATGTTTCGACATTTCGTGCAACTTAGGTGTAGATCCTACCTCCTTGGCCTCCAATCTCAAGCTCCAATCTCCCTTTGCAAGTTCCTCAAACTCCTCCAAGCTCCTCTCCTTGCTTCAAACTCTCTTGTTCTCTCAATGGGATGAAGTGAATAATGGGACGGGAAAGGCTCTATTTATTCCCCCCTCCCTGTCCCTCTCTCCCCTTTTCCCTCCCTTTCCCCCTCTCCCTAAGTTGCCGCCGCCTCCCTCTCGGCCATGCGGGCATCGCTTTTCGCCAGTCGGGAGTGAATTTTCCAACCGGGGAGCAGTCGAGAGCGATCACTCCTTGGTTGGAAACTTTGCTCACAGAGCAGCGGGAGCAACGCTCCTGAAAAAACCAAGGAGTGGATTTTTTTTGTTGGGAGCGTGCTCCCGACCAGAGTGCAAATTGGGAGCGGGATCATTGGGGGGGGGGGCTTCCTCGCAACCCTGTGTCAAACCCTATGTTCTAGTATATGTAATGGTTTGACCGAAATGGTTCCCTTGTCCAATACTTGTAGTTCCTTCCATTGAAGGTTATGAGATTTGTTAGCTATGTAATGTCTTAATACAGATACATAAAATACATTATGAACTTTATGCAAGTGGGGCGACAGTGTAAGACGATATGCGCAAGGTTTGACTTTTTCCAAAACTTTGAATGGTCCAATAAATTGAGGTGACAACTTTGTTCCTTTTTCAAACTGAATGGTGCTTTTGCTGGGTCTAATGCGAATGAAAACCTGATATCCTACTTCATAATTCCTGTCTGTCCTGTGAGCATCTACATAACTTTTTTGTCTATCTTGTGCTTCTTTCAACCACTGGTTAATTTTTTTTGCTTGTTCCTCCATCTCTTGAACTAATTCTGGTCCCACTATCACCTGATCTTCTAACCTGTCCCAACTTAATGGTGTTCTGCAAGGTTTTTCGTATAATGCTTCAAATGGAGACATTCCGATTGAACTGTGGTAACTGTTATTGTATGAAAATTTAACTAAGGGTAAGTAATTTAACTAAGGGTAAGTAATTTTCCCAGTTTGTCTGCTAGTTCATAACATACATCCTCAACATATCTTCAAGTACTTGGTTCACCCTTTTTGTTTGTCCATCAGTTTTAAGATGATAAGCTATACTTAAATTTAGTTGAATTCCTAAGGCTAATTGCATACAAGTCCAGAATCTTGAAGTTAATCTTGAATCTCTATCTGATATGATCTTCTTAGGTCCTTCATGAAATCTGATAATTTCATTTATAAATACCGGAACTATGTCAACAACTTCATAAGTATCTCTTACGGGAATAAAATGGGCGTTTTATGTTAATTTATCCACCACAACTAGAATGAAATTATGCCTTTGTGGAGTAAGAGGTAGCTCGACGATGAAATCCATTGAAATTATCTCCCATTTGGTCATAGGAATGTCATGAGGTTGTAAGAGACCTGCTAGATGACAATGGTCAGGCTTCACTTGCTGGCATTCGAAACATTTTGCAACGAATCAGACAATATCGCGTTTCATACCTGCCCAAAAGAAGAGTTTCTGTGTATCAACATACATTTTCTTTACACTAGGATGTGCACAACATAGTGCTCCGTGGGCTTCTTTAAGGATGATGTCTCGAAAATCCCCATTATCAGGAATGTACATCCTTCTATGAATTGCAAAATTCCATCATCTTCTAGTTCATATCCCTCAAACTTAGGTTCTTTTGGCTTTTTATTATCAAGGTCAGATCTCACATTTAAATACCAACTATCTCTTAAGAGATGTTCTAGTACTCGCTTTCTCAAATCTACCTTGATAGGTATGAGGGAAAATATTCATGGTCTTCTACTTAAAACATCTGCTACAACATTCTCTTTTTCTTTAATGTATGAAATTCCAAACTCATACTCATTTAGGAATTCACTCTATCGTCTTTGTCTAGTATTCAAGTCTCTTTGAGTAAATAAATATTGTAGACTTTGATGGTCACTTTTGAGCATAAAGCTTCTCCCTACTAGATAGTGTCTCCATATCTTTAGAGCTAGCACTACAATGACTAACTCTAAATCGTGTGTGACGTAGAGTTATTCATGAGGCTTTAATTTCCTTGAGGCATATGCTATTACACCTCTATTTTACATTAATATTGTGCCTAATCATTTCTTGGATGTATCCGTACACACAGTAAAATCTTTGTCCATATCAGGTACTCGCAAGATTGGTGCACTGGTCAATAATCTTTTAAGTTTAGAGAATGTTCTATGACATTCTTTAGTCCATTCATACCTAACTTCTTTACGTTGGAGGGTTGTGATAAGCTTTGAAATTTTGGAGAATCCTTCTATGAACCTTCGATAGTAGTCAGCTAAACTCATAAAGCTTCGCACTTCATGTGCATTTTTCGGTATCGGCCATTCCATAATTGCCTTTACCTTTCTAGGATCTACTTAGATTCCTTCACCAGATATCATATGACCCAAGTAATGAATCTTTTTCTTAAAGAAATAACATTTAGATAACTTTCCATATAACTGGTGTTTTCTGAGCAAGGTAATACTATCCACAAATGTTCTTCATGCTCTTTTTCATTTTTGGAGTAGATGAGAATATCATCTAAGAAGACTTGTACAAATTGATCGAGATATTTGCGGAAAACACTGTTTATAAGGTTCACGAATACTGCTGGTGCATTGGTTAACCAAAATGGTACCATAGTGAACTCATAATGCCCGAAGCGTGTTCGGAATGCAGTTTTAGATATATTACCTTCTTTAATTCTTAATTGATGATAATATGATCATAGAATGATTTTTGAAAAGACAGAAGCTCCTTTCATTTGGTCGAAGAGGTCATCAATTCGAGGCATTGGATACCTATTCTTCCCTGTAGCTCAATTCAAGTCTCGATAGTCTATACATAACCGCAAGGAACCATCCTTCTTCTTGACAAAATTTACAGGAGCACCCCAACTTGAAATACTGGGTCGAATGTGTCCTATATCCAATAGTTCCTTCAACTGAATTTGTAATTCTTGAAGTTCTGGAGATGTCATTCTATAAGGTGTTTTAGAGATTGGTTTTGTACCAGGTTTCAATTCTATTGTAATATCCAGCTCTCTTTCAGGAGGTAATTCTGGTAGTTCCTTTGGAAAAACATTTGGAAATTCGACTAATATCGGATATTGTTCTAAGCACAGTCCTTTCTCTTTGCTTACTTCTTGAAGTGCATATGCCTGACAACCTTTCTTTAAGAAACACTTCAATTTCATTGCTAAGATGAAGTGTAAAAATACGTTTCTCTTGATACCTTGGATTTGGATCGTCTCTCCTTCATTATTTATATAGAGATTTTTTTTTTAACAGTCTACCCCAGCTTGATGAGCTTCTAACCAATCCATACCTATGACGAGGTCATAAGTTCTTAGGGCAGTGACATAAACTTTTAACTTAGTCAAATAGATCCCTAGGTCAATTTTGCATTCCTCCACACTTAAGTCTGCGAATTGAAGTTCTCCTGAAGCCATTTCTACGTGTTTGAAATCGTTTTGCTTGCAGGCTTCCAACACACATTTATTTAATGCATATGATGGTAAGGTGGTAAGTATTTAGAGAGGAATCTTTCTTCGAACAACTCCCAGGGAACATTATCCGTTGTGAGGTGTAATTGTTTTTCTAGATTTCCCCACTAAACCAAGGCACTTTTCCTTAATTGAAAGATGATAATCTTCGTCTTGGAGGTAGAAGAGTATTCTCTTAATGCAAAATATCTGCTCATTCCTTCTAGCCATGTTTAGGGACATTCTCCCATTCGTCCTTTTGAAAATTCTGGGAGTTTGATCTTTTGTAGCTCCTCAAAAATATCTTCTTTCGGTGGTCTATAATCAGGACCTCGGTGGTCTATAATCACAAATTACAATTGTATTTGAATTTTGTATGTACTATCACTATGCATAATGTTACTAACTTACTTTGTAAACAATAAAACTTACATCTAGATGAAGATCTATGTTTGAAATCAATGAATTTGTATCATGAATGAGAATTTGGTGTAAGAAATATCTAATTTTTAATATATATATATATATATATATATTAATAAAATAATATGTAACGTATCCAAACGTGTCCTGTTCTGGGGGGTCAACGTGTCCGTATCCGACACTTGAATCCCCGTATCTGTCGAATCCCAAATCCATGTGTCAGGTGACTTAGGTTGCTTGATGGTCATATTTTTTTTTAGAGCAAAAGTCTTTATTTATTTATTTTTTTACGGTTTTAACTCACAGGAGAAAGTTTATTGACAACTCGGTTCAGAAAGAGTCTTTCTAATTGATTTGCAGTTTTCCAATATGTATGGATATCATAAAAAAACATAGAAGATGATGAGTACACTCAATCTCTAAATGAAAGGTGGGAAGTAATGGGTTCGATTAGCCGCATGAGCTGAAGAAGAGGGGAATAATAAAAAAAAATGGCGCTTTACAATGTTCCAATCATTAACCTTCAGTGTTCCCAATTATCATTGATCATCTGGAATTTCGCTTAACCAAGGAGAGAATCGGGATGTCTATTGCCGATTTGATTTTAGCCATTCGGTTCAGGGACGGAGAAGCAGAACTTCTGATAAAATCTGACAATTTTACAATTCAATTAACAACTGATTTAAGGAGTTTTGTAGTTTAAAGAGGAAAAATAATTTGGCCAAAGTCTGCTCTTCATTTTTCATAAGAGGAAGTAGAAACTGTAGAGGCAAGATAATTTTTATTGATATCTTTTGACGACAGATAGTCCATACACAGACTGGAATACTAAAAATAATCATTCAATTTCAAGGAATAGAGGGGAATTTTCAAATTTTTATTTGGAACCTACAAACACTGCATATGTGCCTAAGATTTCCTAGCCTGAGGACCACGAAGGGCACAAAGACTTTACCCCGGACTCTTCCCTGATTACAGTACTTATAATTCTTATTGAATATAACTGTAACATTATCTTAACAGGTTCGAGAGTTTAACCTCCTCTGATACCATAATGTAGTGACCTAATCAGAATTAATTCCCTAAATCCTGCCAAAATTCAACAGTTGTAATCTAAACAAGAATTTATCAATTTAATTCACTCATACATACCTGGTTTCTGTGTTTGAAGTCAATCCTCAACCATTGTAGCTCCTAATTTGATCCCGTTACCAAAATGACCAAAACCTCCCTGCCAAACTGGGTACAACCTCGGTACCCAGCTCCAAAATACTTCAGAATTTCAATACTCTGGCCCCTGTGCTCAAAAGCATCAAGAACAATCAAGGCTCAGTGATCCTCTTTACTCTGTCTGTAACTCTCTGTTGGAAAATTTTTCTTTCTCGCACTTCCATTCCAAAGGCAAAGGTCCTCCCCTCAGTAACATCCCCTTCTCCTTATATTTCTTTGAACCACTGCCTTCCTCCCATATCCGTGTCACTGTTTCTGTTATGTGGAACTCCCCATGCAATAAAATCTTATTTGATATTCATAGATTTTATTGAATAGGTTCACCTTTACTAAAAGGTATGCTATGTAGGATTTAGTTTAGTTAAGGGTTATATTATTTAATAAATTAAATTTGTTTTATTTATAATTTTAATTAATTATATTATTATTTTAATTAAAATATAATTTGTAATTAAAAATTAAATTTTCTTTTAATTATATATTATCATATATATGTATATAAGGTGGTATACGTATCAAATATCTAACTTGATATACTCATTATATTCCGATGAGATAGGAACTTATTTCGATGATCAATTCATTACCCTAATTTAGAATTTTCCCTGTATTAGCTAGTATATATATAGTGCGATACATGCGGGCCCATGCATATTTAACTATCATATGGATATCCCGTATGTATGCTAATATTCGTATTTTGTTTGTAATTGTAGGTGGGTCATTACAAAAATCTTCCTACTCTGTTGAACTTGGTGACAAGAAGAGCTATCCTGTAACAAGAATTGGATCAACCTCGCTGGAGTTGGAGAATGGAGGAAACATTCATCTCAACAACATCCTATTCGTACCAGGTTTGCAAAAGAATTTACTTTCTATTTCATGTCTAGAAGATAAGGGAGCTAGAGTTGCTTCTATAGATGGAAACATTTTGGTATGGCATGAAAGCTCTAGCATCGACAATGAAAAAGTCATTGGGATTCGTGAAGGAAGACTATACAAGTTGCTGACACTTCTCTCTCAAGCTTTGGTTCACATTGAAGTGAGTCCATGTGAACTCTACCATAGAAGGTTTGGACATCTTCACTACAAAATCTTACCAACTATAAATTCAATGGTGAATGGCATCCCTGAACTTAAGGAGGATCATGTAGGAATGTGTAAGGGATGTGCATTATGTAAAAATGTTAAGAAACCATTTGGAAGTTGTTAATTTATGGTATGTTCTATGCTTAGTGCAATTTACTTCAATTTCTTCTTATTAGCCACTGATTAGCAATCACATTAACATACAGTAAAATGCAAATAGAACATTAATAGATCGACAGAAAACAAGCCAAGACAAGAGACACTAGATGTGGCGGCTAGCTAAGGACAAACCTCAATGCGGGGAAACTCTTTGATCAATTCTTCTATAATCTTCAATACTTCAGCAAAGAGAAAAATAGTACAATTGTACAAATCTGTAATTTTATGATAGTAGTAATAGAAATCCTAACCAACACTTGCAAAGTAGATCAAATGGTCCACAAATGACCTTGAATCAACCTTGGTCAACTCGACCTTCAATAGCAATGAAGGTCAGCCCAAAATAGCCCAAAAGAAATTGTCAAAACAGGTCAACGTATTGGCAACCCTAACCAGTGAACGTTGGTCACTTCGTGAGTCAAATCAGGTCCACGGATGGCAGATCAGAATTACGGCTTGCTTGATGGAGACTCCCCACACTAGGTCGTAGTCAAAATACCTCCCTCGCTGGTCAACGCAGTCATCCCTTGCTTGCTGCACCTAGGTCAACCACAGTCAACGCTGGAACAGACCTGCGTCCTCCTCCTTGCTGCGTCTTCCTTGCTTCCTTGCTGTGCCCTTCTTCTCCCACGTGAGAGCTGCTCCTTGTTAACCCAATCAAGTAAGGAGAGAGAGAGAGAGAAGAATATAAGATGAGATGAGATGATGGAATAATGCCTCAACCTCACTTGTATTTATATGAAATGCAGAGCATGTGTGCCACACATTTAGCTACTGGCCGACCTTGACAATTTGTCAAGTAAATACAAATAAATTCATATCTCCATAAATACTTGTCGGAATCAGATGATCGTTAGATCAATCCTACACCTCTCGACGAGAGGAATCCAAGAAAAATATCAGCTGCCATAAATAAGATGACCCACATGGAGTTTGGCCCTAGTTGCCAATTTTAACACTCCCGCTCAAATAGAGAGAACTCCATTTGCTAATCCATCTAACTGTCGGTACTATCTCTGCCATCAAATGCACTGCCTTGCACTGCTTGACTCTGCTCTTCTCTGCTAAACTATGAAGAAGAAATGATCAAGGATGTATCATACCATCCTCCACTAACCCGAAGTCAGTCCCAGAGAGTGTGTCATACCACTCTTACTGATCCCAAATCAATTTCATTGATCCCAGATCAATGGAGGTCATCTTAGCATAGGGAGTACGATAAATACAACAATGCGTCCATCGATAGTACTACTATGGTCCCTAACCCCATTTCCCTACTCATTGATCAGATGAGAGGTACTTCCCATGAGTCCCAGACTGCATGGATAGGATGCCTCGATAGGAGAACCAATCATCCTGTCCCTAAGTCGCCATGGGGTATCACAGGGGAAGGCTAAAACTTTCACCCTGTACATAGCGCACCACTAGGGGAGGGTGAGTCGCCCTATGGTCGCATGTCGCTCCAAGAAGTAACCCACGCCCCCCAGAACTCCCATAGCTCAGTGCATCCATCGTGCAGGACCCTCATAAGAGGGTCTCTCAACAACTCCAAGTCGTTATCGGAAAGTCAAGAATTTGACTTTTCCTAGGGGCTTCGTCAGAATGTCGGCGACCTTCTCATCTGTACTGATATGTTGGAGCCTTATTGCTCCCTGTTACACCATATCTCGGATGTAGTGGTACCTGATATTGATATGCTTGGAGCGATCATGATATATAGGATTCTCTGATAAATGAATCAAGCTCTAGTTATCACACAGGATCACAGTAGTATCCAGTGTAAATCCAAACAACTCACTGAAGAGATTCTGCAACCAGACAGCCTCACAGGAGGCCAAACTCACAACAATGTACTCTGCCTCAGCGGTGTTCAAAGCCACCGACTTCTGCTTCTTGCTCATCCAGGATATCGAGGCAGATCCCAAAGAGAAACAACACCCGGAAGTGCTCTTTCGGTCCACCACACTGCGTGCCCAATCAGCTTTGGTATATCCATGTAGTCTCACATCTCCGGTAGTGTATCTTAACCCATGAGTGATTGTGCCACGAAGGTATCTCAACAGATTCTTGGCACCAATCCAATGTGTGTGGTGAGGCTCAACCATATGTTGACTCAATGTGTTGACTGCAAAACATATATCTGGACGGGAGTTCACCAAGAACATCAATGCTTCGATGAGTTGAAGATACTTGGTAGCATTTTGCAAAACAGGTCCGGCAGCACTACCGCTTAACTTCTTGAAGTCAAGCTCCATCGGGGTAGTCATGGGCTTGTAGTCCACCATACCGAATCTCTCCAATATCTTCACCACATATTTTCCTTGAGATAGGAAAATCTCCCCTGGCTTCTGCCAGACTTCCAGTCCTAGGAAATAGTGCTTCAGTCCTAGGTCCTTCATCTCAAACTTGAAAGCCAACTCCCTCTTACATTTGTGAATGAGAGGGTTTGCACCTGTCAGAAAGAGGTCGTTAACGTACAACACCAGTATGAGAGCTTTATCATCTTCAACCTTAAGGTAAAGGTTAGGGTCGGCTTCACTCCTAGTGAATCCCAGCTTCATCAAGTAGCTATTGATTCTCTAATATCAAGCTCGGGGTGCTTGCTTCAGCCCATAGAGGGCTTTCTTCAACCTGCATAAGTGACATTCTCGGTCATGAATCTCAAATGTTTTGGGTTGTTCCACATAGACTTCGTCTTTGATCGAACCATGCAAGAATGTGGTCTTGACATCCATCTGATGTAGGTTCCATCCATGCGAGGCAGCGAGGGCTATGATCGAGCGGATGGTGGTATATTGGGAAACAGGTGCAAATATCTCGTCTTAGTCTATAGCTTCCTTTAGAGAGAAGCCACAAGCGACAAAACGAGCCTTATACTTTTCAGCACTTCCATCAGCTCCATGCTTTATCTTGTAAAGCCTTTTCGAAGTGACAACAATTTTGCGTTGGGGTCTGGGGACCACATCCCAGACGTCGTTCTTCATGATGGATTTGTATTCTTCAGTTATAGAATCCTTTCGTACTTGATGCTTCACAGCTTGAGGGAACGATGAGGGCTCATTTTGAATGATTGTGCTCATAATGGTCAAGTATCCATGATACCTGGTTGGCTTCTTGCTTTCCCGGAAAGTCCCTCTGGGTGCAATGTGTCCTTCAGCATCATTAAGTGTCCCCCTAAGCCATGAGGGCCTCTTCCTAGAAGAGGAATGCTCTTGCGGAGGGGGGTCAATAGGGTCCATGGGTTCTTCCACTTCGGGCATCGTTTCATCTTGCTTTTCCTCCGGTTTGTTGGTGTCAACTTCTCCAGATTTCCTTAAAATAGGAAGATTGTCAACTTGGCTAAGAGCCATATCTTTGTCAAAGGCGACATCATGGCTAATCTCAACTTCCCTTTGACCAACCACATATATTCTATAGCCCTTAGTATTTTCGCTATAGCCCATGAAGATTCCCTTCTTTCCAGATGCACCCGATTTATTCCTTTTCTCTTTCGGCACATGAAAATAAACAAGACTTCCAAAAATTCTAAAATGAGATACATCAGGTTTCTTACCAGTGAACATCTCTTCAGGAGTCTTGGAATCCAATGCTTGATAAGGGCATTGGTTTTGAACATATATGGCGGTATTTGCAACTTCGGCCCATAGAAACTTTAGAAGCCTTTGATCATGGAGCATGGAACGAACAGCTTCCATAATCGTACGATTATTTCTTTCTGCCACACCATTTTGCTTAGGAGTGTATGGTGTTGTGGTCTCCCTCTTAATGCCAGCTTGCTTACAAAAGTCATGGAACTCATTGGATTCATACTCAGTCCCATTATTAGTCCTTAAGATCTAGATCTTCTTTTTAGTTTGATTCTCGATGAAGGCTTTGAAGTGACGGAACCAAGATAACACTTCATCCATCTTATTCAAGAAATATATCCAAGTCTTGTGAGAATAATCATCTGTAAAAGTGAGGTAATATAAATATCCTCCCAAGGAGTTCACAGGCATCATACCAGATATGTCGGAGTGAACCAATTATAATATACCGGAGGTCTTGCTATGGCTTGAGGGGAATGGTCCCCTTTTGAGCTTTCCTTCAGCACATCCCGAACATACACCTTCTTGCTCTACTTTAAACTCGGGCATCCCTATCACCATTTGTCTCACATCGGGTAGAGATTTATAATGAAGGTGGGAAAACCTCCGATGCCATAGTTTGGACTGAAGAGATGTATCACAAGACATGACACCCAGCGGACTTCCTCCGACTTGATATAGAGTGTCAACTCGAAACCCAAGAGTGAAAGCATATTTAAAATTCTTTTTCCAAACACATACCTTGCCATCGATGAAGGCCACCTTTTAGCCTTTGTCTTCCATTTCCGAAATGGACATCGGGTTCTTTTTGAGATCAGGTACATATAGGACTTCTTGCAAATGAATTGTATTACCCTGATTCAATTGAAGAGACACATTCCCTACACCTTTCATGGGATATTTGGAGTTGTCCCCAAGAATAATTTCCAGGTTGGTCTCCTTCTCTATTAGATTAGAGAGAGCTTCTTTGTAACCAGTGAAGTGCCTTGAGGCACCACTATCAATAAGCCAATTGCCCAACAAGTCCAGAGGAGAGGTAGTAGAGAGGGCCGCTATCAAATAATATTCATCTTGCTTATTGTTTACAACGTTAGATTCATACCTAGAGTTTATTTCCTTTTTGGAGGGTTGACCACTTCCTTGATTTCCGACATTCCTCTTTCCTTTGCCATTGAACCTACCCTTCCTTTGATTGTTGTTGGAATTGCCCTCGGAGTGATTTTGATTATCATCATGAGATGTGTCCTTTCTATCAGGACATTCCCTCGCATAGTGGCCAATCTTGTTGCAAATGAAACATCTTCCTTTCCTTCCACCTTTCGGTCCAGCCTTTCCCTTAGATTTTGCCCCAGAATTATTTCTCCTTTTAGCATGGGAAGAGAAAGTAGTGGGATTGCCTTTAAACACAGGCAATTCCTGCTCTTCCATCCTTGTCTCTTCTTAAATGCATCTCACCATCAATTCCTCAAATCCTGGAATTACATTATTGTTGAAAAGAGTGGTTATGAATACATACCATTCGGATGGGAGCCCTCCAAGAGTTGTGAAGGTCAGTTCCCTGTCAGGAATGACTTCCCCAATAGATAGGAGATCATTCTTGATCTCGGTGATCCTTAAGAAGTAGGCTTGCATACTCTTTGCCCTTCTTAATTTCTATTCTTAAGGAACAAAACTTGATTTGCATCACTAACTTTAAATAAGCTTACTAGTCTATTGTAGATTTCCTTGGAGGTGGTCAGCTCGGAAACGTAGGCCACTAGGCGCTTGTCGATAGAGTCTCGAATGATCTTCTTTGCTTTGACTTCACCCCTATTCCACTTTTTCCTTGTAGCAACAGATGCATTTGATGGAGGCTCAACGATTCTACCTCTTACATGGTCCAACACTTCATGCTCTTCCAATGTTAGATCGAGAGACATCTTCCATTTGTGATAGTCAGACTTCTCACGGAGCTTGTCTTCAGCGGGGAAGTGTGATGAGGACCCCATGAAGTCTTTAAGATTGCGTCAACAGCTTTCGGTGATTGGTCTTGCTCTTTCTCTTGCTTGAGCTTTGTCTTCACCTCAGCTTTGATACCATGTTAATTTATGGTATGTTCTACGCTTAGTGCAGTTTACTTCAATTTCTTCTTATTAGCCATTGATTAGCAATCACAGTAACATACAGTAAAATGTAGATAGAACATTAATAGATCGACAGAAAATAAGCCAAAACAAGAGACACCAGATGTGGCGGCTAGCCAAGGACAAACCACAATGAGGAGAAACCCTTTGATCAATTCTTCTATAATCTTCAATAGTTCAGTAGAGAGAGAAATAGTACAATTGTACAGATTTGTAATTTTATGACAGTAGTAATAGAAACCCTAACCAACACTTGCAAAGTAGATCAAATGGTCCACAAATGACCTTGAGTCAACTTTGGTCAACTCGACCTTCAACAACAATGAAGGTTAGCCCAAAACAACCCAAAAGAAATGGTCAAAACTGGTCAACGTATTGGCAGACCTAACCAGTCAGTGTTGGTCACTTCGTGAGTCAAATTAGGTCCACAAATGGAAGATCAAAATTGCGGCTTGCTTGAGGGAGACTCCCCACACTAGGTCGTAGTCAAAATACCTCCCTCGCTGGTCAACAAAGTCATCCCTTGCTTGTTGCACCTAGGTCAACCACAGTCAATGCTGGAACAGACCTGCATCCTCTTCCTTGTTGCGTCTTCCTTGCTTCCTTGTTGCATCCTTCTCCCACGTGAAAGCTGCTCCTTGTTAGCCCAATCAAGTAAGGAAAGAGAGAGAGAAGAATATAAGATGAGATGAGATGATGGAATAATGCCTCAACCTCACTTGTATTTATATGGAACGCTGAGCATCTGTGCCACACATTTAGCTACTAGCCGACTTTGACAATTTGTCAAGTAAATACATATAAATTCATATCTCCATAAATACTTGTCGGAATTGGATGATCGTTAGATCAATCTTACAGCTCTCAATGAGAGGAATCCAAGAAAAATATCAGCGACCATAAATAAGAGACCCACATGGAGTTTGGCCCGTGCTTCAAGATCAAAAGAAATCTTGGATCTCATTCTCTGATGTCTGTGGTCCTATGTCTACAAAGTCTCTTGGAGGTCATGTATTTTATGTAACTTTCATTGATGACGACTCAAGGAAAACTTGGATCTATTTGATGAAATCCAAGGATGAAGTATTCGAAAAATTTCAAGAATTCAAAGCTGAAGTAGAGAATCTTACAGAAAGGAGGATAAAGGTACTAAGATCTAACCATGGAGGAGAATATAATTCAAAGGAGATCATAGCTTTCTGTAAGGAGGCTGAAATTAAGAGGGAGTTGATTGTTCCATATAATCCAGACCAAAATGGAGTAGCAGAATGAAAGAATCGCTCGATTGAGGAATGTGTTAGAGCCATGTTACATGATCAAGACTTGCCTAAATTTTTGTGGGGTGAAGCAAAAAAAACTGTTGTCTACATTCAAAATCGAAGTCCTCACAGATCACTAAACAACATGAATCCCGAAGAAGCATTCACTAGGAAGAAACCAAGTGTAGACCATCTCTGAATATTTGGTTGCGCTGTCAACATTCACATTCCGAAAGATTAATGAAAGAAGTTGGATCCTACAAGCATGAAGAGTATATTTGTTGGCTATAGTAACACTTCAAAAGCATATAGGATCTACATAAAGGAAGGGCACCGAATTGAAGCCGAGATGTGATCATTGATGAAAGTATTGCATTCAAGAAATTGAGGGACCTCCTGATTGACTTTAATGATGAAGAAATTCCAATATTTGAAGAATGTCCTAGGGAGGAAGAGGATTCAAATCATGAAGAAGAGGGTCCCAGTGAACCTGTGCAACAAGTCCTCATCCCTGAAAGTAGAAAGAGACCTAATTGGTCAAAGTCTACTCTTCTAGATGCCAAAGGACATGGAGTAGCCAAGGATACGTTCAGGGAAAATAAGAAGCCTAAAAGATATTCATGGTATGCCGCATATATGACAAAGTTAATTGAAGCAGAACCATCCACCTTTGAAGAGGCTATCAAACATCAAGAATGGAAAGATGCCATGAATGAAGAATATCAATCAATAATGAAAAATGGAGTTTGGGAAATCATTCCTAGGCCTGAAGACAAATCTGTGGCGACTTCTAAATGGCTCTACAAGATTAAACATGCAACAGATGGAAATATTGACAAATATAAGGAAAGATTTGTGGCTAGAGGTTTTTCTCCCAACAAGAAGGCATTGATTATGAAGATACATTTGCATCTACAGCAAGGTATACAACTATACGATCATTGGGCTCTTTGGCAACATCGATGGGATGGAACATTTATCAAATGGATGTCAAGACAACATTCCTGAATGGCACTATCAATGAAGAAGTCTATATAGAACAACCCTTAGGATTTGAAGTAAATGATAGAGAGACTCATGCCTATAGGCTGAAAAGGCACTATATGGCCTTAAGCAACCACCGAGGGCTTGGCATGCTAGAACGGATACATATCTGCAAAGATTGGGCTTCTCGAAGATTTTTGCTGATCCAAATCTCTAGAAGATGAAAAAATAGAATTGTCTAGAAACCCTATGAGCCTCTTATTTTCTTTAAAAAGGCACTTCATTCACTCATTTCTCACACATTTTTTTGCAAGAAGAGCTTCCTATAGCAGCAGCAAGGAGTTTATTTGTGTTTTGGAGCGTGGGAAGCAAGAGGCAAGGCGTGGGCAACAACTAGTTGGGTGAGCTTTTCATTTCCTAAATTTGTAGTATTCATGGTTTCTTAAAGTTGTGTTTCAAGTGCCCGTAAATTGGGTGATTTTTTGATTTTGTAATTTTGCAACATTCATGGCTTCTCAAAGTTGTGTTTCAAGTGCCCCTAAATCCACTCAAGCAACTAGGCAGCAAGAATATTCTCCTCTATGGAAGTATGTTACCAAAGTGAAGCAGATGGGTTTTGGTGGTACATGGGAATGGAAGTGCAATTTATGAAAAAATGAAAAGACCTTCAAGGGCTCTTACATAAGAGTGAAGGCTCATGTTTTGCATGAAGAGATAAAGGGTATTGATGTGTGTGCACATACCAAAAATCCAGAGGTGAAGGATAAATTCAAGAAAGAGAGCGATGATGCTCAAAGGTTGAAGGATAAAAGAAGCAAAATCAGCGTGGGCACTATGAATCCTCGCATGTGTGAGAGCATTGAGCCAAGGATTGTTCAGGAAGCAAGAAAGAGGAGGGCACTAGAAGTAGAAGAAGAGTTATCAAAGCCATCAACTCCAATTCAAGACAACAGATTGTTGAAAATGTTTGATAGTCAAGGCAGAGAAGAAGCTGACTTAAGAGTGTCAAGGGCCATCTTTTCTTGTGGCATCCCTTTTAATGTGGTTTGATCTCCATATTGGCAGGATTTGGTGAGAGTGATTAACGAAGCTCCTCAATGTTACAAGGGACTAAACTATGAAAAAGTCAGAACAATTTTGCTGAAGAAAGAGAGGCAACTTCTTAATGATGTTTTGAAACCAATTCGTAACTCGTGGGGTAGTATAGGGATTTCCATTATCTCAGATGGCTGGATTGATACAAGACGCAGACCTTTGATTAATGTCATTGCATCATCATCAAAAGGATTCGTGTTCATCAAAGTAGAAGATTGTTAGGGCGAGATAATGGATAGTAAGTTCATTGTTGATATTTTAATTTCTGCTATAGAACAAGTAGGGCCAGAAAATGTGGAGCAAGTTATTACAGATAATGCACCTGTTTGCAAAGATGCAAGCTTGATTGTTGAGAGTAGATACAATCACATATTTTGGACTCCTTGCATTGTCCACAATCTGAATATGATTTTAGAAGAGATTGAGGAAAAAACAGAATGGATTAAGGAGGTCACAGGGCAGGCTAGGGAGATTATAAAATTCATCTCCAACCACCGCCAATTTCAAGCAATATATTGAGAATACTCCAAATTAGAGTTGTTGAAATTTGCTGAGACAAGGTATGCCTCAAACTTCATCATGTTGCATTGCCTTTGTTGAAGTTAAAGGTGCATTAATGAGTATGGTGGTGGATCCAACCTGGGTTGATTGGAGACATGCATATTCAGAGAAGGGAAGTATGGTGAGGAGCGTGTTGGTTGATGAAGATTGGTGGAGCAAGATTGATTTCTTGCTCAAGTTCACATCACCTGCATTTGATCTTCTTCGAAATGTAGACATCGAGAAACCTTTCCTAGGAGAGGTTTATGATGGCTTGGATACCATGGTTGAAAAAACTGTGGAAATTATTACACAAGAAGCTCCCACTCTTCTTTTTGTGGATTTTGATTTTGCTGAATAAGTGAGGTCCATTATTGTTACTAGGTTGAATAGCTTCAACACTCCATTGGACACTTTGGCACATGCTTTGAATCCAAAATTTTATGATGAAGAATTCATTGCTGAAAGAAATGGGAAGAGGAAGGCTCCACATAAGGACAAGGAGGTGGCCAATGGAGTGAAGAAAGCCTTTCAGAGGATGTTTCCAACTTCTTTACAAACTTATGTAAGGCAAGAACTTACCTGTTTTGTTGCTGGATTAGAGGATTTTGCAGACATATCAACTTTGGATGAGAGGAGGACCATGGACCCAGTTAAGTGGTGGACTTGTCATGGGGCAAGTGGTATTCATTTGCAAAGTCTTTCCACTCGTATTCTATCACAAGTGGCAAGTTCTTCGTCAACAAAATGAAATTGGAGCACCTACACTTTCATTCATTGTGTGAAGCGCAACAAGTTGGGATCGCAGAAGGCAGAGGACCTTATATATGTGCATTCAAACCTACGCCTTGTGTCTCGTAGGGGTGAAGAATATACAAGTGGACCCCATAAAGATTGGGATGTGGATGCAGAATGTCCAGATTTATAGCTCTCTTTTTGCTCTTGATATTTGTGCCAGTGGTGATGCAAGTGCAACTGGAAGTACTAGTAGAGTTTCCTCTTCTGTTGAACAAGCATCTTGTTCTATCTTTGCTGACGAGGATGAGGAGTTATACTAGTAATGATATGTTAATGTAGCCATAATTGTCTTTAGTTCATTTTTTATTTCAGTTTTAGCACATATAGCCTCACATATAAAAGCCGATTTTGGAGTCTTGGATGTAAAGCCTCATCTATAAAGGCTAATTTTGGATATTTGCATCATGTAATCATTTGTTGGAGTTAATATAAATTTGGACTTCTTTCTAAAATGTCATTTATATGTCTCATTCTTTCTTTCCTTGCAAAATAATGTGTTATTTAGTATTGACTATATATATAATGTTTCGGTCGTGTTTCCATTTTTCGGGGGTCGGGTTTCGAGCTATCCACGTTTCAGAAACTTCTAGATGTTTCTGCGTTTCGCGTAACTTAGTTTGGGATCCTTTATGATATATTGGATGAGTAGAAAGCAAGAATCAATTTCTTTTAGTAGTGCTGAGGCTGAATACATTGCAATCTGTGAAGTAAGCAGAGAAGCTGTTTGGTTGAGGAAGCTACTGTCCAACTTGTTTGAAGGATCGATGGACCCTACTATGATACATTGCCATAACACTAGTTGTATAAGGTTGTTTGAAGACCCAATGTTCCATGGAAAGGCAGAGCGCATAAATAACAAGTAGCATTACATATGGAAGTTGGTGCAAGATGGAGTGTTGCAGCGACAGTATATCTCCACCGATGAGTAGGTAGCTGATATTTTGACAAAATCTCCTTCTAATAAGAAGCTTGTGTATTTGAGAGAAAAGCTTGGATTGGTTGATATATCCTCCCTAGTTGAGAGGGATAGATAGACACATCATTTTTGTCTTCATTTCGTGAAAAAAAAATGGAGGACTGGGTAAGCATCTGGTTTCCGATACTCTGAGGATGAGGTAGGGCATCCAATAGGTAGGAGTAGTCGAAGAGGAATTTCCTTGAGGATTTTTTATTCCAAGATAGGAATTGTCTTAAAAGAACATACCTTGTGAACTCCCGAGTGGTGTATGTGCCTTGAGAGACAAGGATGATGGTGTCTATCAGTCATTGGACTCATCAACATTGTGCTTTGATCTTGTGGAGAGATAGAGTTGTTAGTCAAGGCCTTGATATGTGACAATGCTGGTTGGTATGATGCAAAGAAATAAGTTGAAATGATAGTTTATGAGATGGGTTACCAATCCGACTCTTCTTATGAGATCTCTTCAATTTGAGAATGTCCATGTACCATTATGAATACCTCCCTAGTTAAGAGGGAGCATTGAAATGTGTAACTAGGTTCGGTCTTCATAAATATGAAATGTACTCTTGATTCTTGTATATTATAAAAAAGAAAGAAAAATTATTATTGTTATTTTTGTAGCATGGGTTTCATGCTCAAGGTCTTTTTATTTAGAGGTCAAGCAACCATAGAGTGCTTCTAGGGTTTGTTCTGGTGTCAAGAAGTCAATAGAGTCATTGTCATATGAAGAAGACCCAACTGGGCACATTGTAACATGTCAAAAGAATTATTTTTGTATTTAAAAGTGTCAAAATACCCTCCAAGGCCAAGTCGACCTCATTAGGGCATGTCGTCCTCCTTGGAAGCCTATATGTAGGAGGGACCTCGACTTCCTATGGACACTCACTCACTTCTCATCATTTAAGCAAAGGAGAAGCAAAAGAAAGACAAGCAAAGAAGGATAGAAGGACGAAGGGAAAATTTCTTGGGTTATTTCTCTTTCTCTCTTTCTGACACGTGCGAAAGGAAGGTTAGGCTTTTGCAACTGCAAGGTCAAAGCTTTGAAAGTTGCAGAAAGAAGGTCAAAAAAGGGACTCTTAGGTCACCTACAAGCCCTAGAAGGAGAAGGAACCCAAATGAAGGTCAAAATAAGGCTTGGAAGCCCTAAAATTGCTCACACGTGTGGAAAGCAGTAACAGATGTAGGGTTTGAAAAGTTCAGACCTGCAGTAGAGGGTGAAATTCTATAGCTTGGGGTCGAAGTTGTGCAGCTGGAAGATATTTGACTGGGTTTGACTTGGATAGAGGAAGCACATCATCAAGAAGGTTTGGCTTGGTCTTGGTCTAGAGGTCTTGGAATTCGTCATTTGAAGAATCTATAAGAAGAGGAGATTTGTGGGTTTTCCTCTCAAGTGGAGAGGTTTTGGCCATGGCTTGTAGTCTACATCTTGTGTTCTTGTGTATTGTTGATCTTCTTGTTTTGGTAGCTTTTTGATGATAAGAATAACATAATAATAAGAGAAGAAGCTAATAATCAAGTAAAAGTAAAAATACATCACAAGTAGTTATCAAGTTTAAGAGAAATCATCCTAATTGTAGCCGTCTAGATTTCTCCACATTATTTTATGAAGACGAAAGATGAAGTCTTTGACAAGTTCCAAGAAGTTAAGGTTGAAGTAGAAAACTTGAAGGGAAAGAAGATCAAGATCCTGAGGTTTGATAATGGAGGAGAATATACCTCTAAGGAGCATGTTGCCTTTTGTAAAGAAGTTGGGATTAAGAGGGAGTTGATAGGCCCTTACAATCCACAACAAAATGGGGTTGCTGAAAGAAAGAACAAAAATATTGAAGAATTTGTTAAGGCAATGTTGCACGATCAAGACTTGCTTACGTTTCTATGGAGTGAAGTGTTAGTTTATGGTAGCATCGAACAAGTGTTCTTGTCTCAAATGATGATAAGAGGCTAAGGAACACTAGATCTCCAAAACCTAGAAAAGGTTTCACGAGAAAAGCTTGGGAAACACCTTAATAAAATTAATTTGCCATAATTAAAATATTTCCTAACTTTTGAAAAGTGGTAAAGTAGAGTTTATTAATTAAGGATGTTCGAGATTGCTCTAGAGACTTCTATTGATGAAGTCTAATTGATCTTAGCTGTCGATGGATATTAAACCGTGGCCATTGAAGACTCAATGAGATATTATAAGAGCAGGTTGAAGGGCTTGGAGATGGCGTCAGAGAGATGAATGTGATTAGTTGTGAGAGGCAGATCGAGCTACCTAGTTCACGGTTTTCAGTGAGGGCACAAGTCCAGCTGGGGAAGGAGAGTACTAGGGATTTGCAGCAGGGATAATTTCTAGAAATTCTCAGGATATTTTCCAGTTTCTGGAGGAAAAGGGAGGCTAAATTATCCAACAAGGAGGTTGAATTCTATAGTGTGAGTTTCCAGTTTGCTAGTGCGAGTTGTCGAGAGAGATATCAATTTGGTTCCAAGTGCCTGAATCAAGTCCTAGGACGACTAGCGAATTGTTCCCAGAGGCAGAGACATGCAGGATGACTCATCTAGAGGAGTTTTGGAGGCATACCAAACTCATATGAGCGGGTAGTGCGCATTTCCAATCCAGCTGTGTGAGTTAGTAGGGAAGTGCGAGTTTGCTAGAGGGGCCAGGAGAGTTGCTCAGAGGGAAAATATTTTCCTAATATATTTTCCAATTGAGATAAATTGTTGAAGCTAAGCCAGGAAGGCCAACAATTGTAATCCTCTACATTTGTTGCATAATAAAAATAAACCCTCATCTGCTACACTGATTTTCCCCTCGGGTTTTTCCAAGGACATTTACTCCAAAAATATTGGTATTTATTTTGTGTGTGCATCTATTTCTCAACTCCTATTTTATTTTGCAGTGTTTTTATTGTGAAGAATATATCAATAATTTATTCGGTATTTTCCATAAACAAATAAATTACTAATAAGTTAGAAGAATAAACTCCAATTGGTGTATTCGTGAAAATTTCGCATGGTATCAGAGCATTGTTGATCAGATCAGAGGCTCAAAGGCAAAAGGAAGAGAGATCATGCAGTTTCAGAGGGAGATCTAAAGCACTTTCTCCAGATTTTCACAGGCCAATCAGGCAGTGCGAATTGTTGGGCAGGAAAATCGATTTCCAAAACTAGAGAGGAGAAAAAGTTCGATTTGTCCAGGAGCAGTGGCAATGAACAGTGGATTTTCCGGAGAGAGGGTTTTAGTGAGCAAATCAGTTAATTAGCAGAGTAGATATGGACGTAGAGATTTGCAGCAAAGGTTTGCACTAGTAGATCCGCGAAAGCAGGAAGAGAAAAGCACGCACAGGATATTTTCAGTATTTCTCAGAGGGTTTCCAGTTTTTAGTACAAGAAAGGAGGCCATGATTTCTAACAGTAGAAGGCCATAGCAAACTTTTCAATCCAACCAGTATGAATTTCAGGGTTAGCAGTGCGTGTGCCAGATTTCGGAGGACTTACTGGAGATAGAGCGAGTTGCTTAGTGAGGCAGCAGGTAGTATGAATTCCAGGAATGACACCAAAGACAAGTGCAAAAGTAGATATGTGCATTCCTAAGGGAGTGCGAGTAATAGAGAGAAGGATGAGTTTCCAGAAGGAGGAGGATATTTTCAGCATTTAGTTCCCTAGTTTATTTGAGTTTCGTAGAAATGGCCGCAGCAGGACTCAAAGATCAGGACAAACTTGATGGAGCCTCAAACTTTGGCATTTGGAAGGTCAGGATGCAATTCCTATTAGATGAGCATGGTCTGAAAGAGTTTGTGACAACTATAGTTGTTGAACTGATAGATCCTATCTAGTATCTTGATTTCAAGAAGATATGGCCAAAGCAAAGAGGATGGTCCTAGACAGGATTCGGGATCATATCGTCCCACATATTGCAAAAAAAAATATGGCAAAGGAAATGTGGGAGGTCATTCTGAAGTTGTACCAGGATCCATTTGAGAATTGTAAAATGATTCTCCAAGAGAGGCTAAGGAAAAAAAAGATGCAAAAGGGTGAGAGTGTAACTTCCCATCTCACCAGAATTTAGAGAGTCCGAAATGAGCTTGCAGTTGTAGGATAGAAGCTAGCAAATAATGAACTGGTCCATGAAACTCTAAATGAGTTTACCAAGGAATGAGGAACTTTTATTCAGGGAATCAATGAACGAGATAAGATACCAGATTGGGAACACCTGTGGAGTGACTTCACTTAGGAGGAGCTAAGGCTCAGTTTATCAGAAGGCACTACCAATAGCAGTGGCAGGGGACTGAAGGTGGAAGAGGAAGAAGAAAACGTAGCCCTCGCAAGTAAGGGAAAGGCGAAGAAGGGTCTTGCTAACTTCGCTGCCTACACCTACCAGTTAGTGAGAAAATCCCTTAACCCCACATGGTGTGGTTGGTGGCAAGAACTAAGAGAAGGGGTTGTCACCTATTCCCAACTCTCTCTGTTTAAGCTATCTCCTAGGTTAGCTAAGGGGGTGGTCCCTAATGAAAATTTATATGACATGAGTCTCTAGGAGAAAGGATAATTTGGATTAATTGTTAAAAAATAACTTGTTTCCAAGAATTAAGCAAGCATATGAATAAATGAGCAAATTTCAATGATATATTCAAAGCATAGACCAATGCCTTCAAGTAAATAATAATAGCTTGCTCAAAAACAAAATCAAAATACAATGATAGACAATCCTACAAAATAAAATGTTAGACCAAGATAAGCATGTAAACATCAAGTGCAACTATAAAGGCAAAAGTACTTGGAAATAAATGCCCAAATGACAAGATAATGGCATCAATTAGTCATGAGCTTAAATGATCATCAAAGCAACATATATATGAAATAAATTTGAAATTGAGTTGCACCAATGAAAGATATTCCAAGGACAAGAAAGCTAAATGTTGCAAAAGTAAAATAATTCAAAATACTTGTATAATAAATGCCTCTTGAAATAAAAGTGATATTTGCAAACAAGCCTCAACTAAATTCGAGATAGCATAAATAGGAAAATTACATTTGCAAGTAAAGTAAAGATGTGATGTAGATGTGCTCTTGGTTTATTTTTTTGGTTGCATTCAAAAGCAAAGTTTCAATTGAACTCCTAGCCCCAGACTTCACCCTCGCCCGGAAATCTGGATCTCACAGTGAAGAGTCAATAGGGGTGGAGGGTCCCTAAAGTCTATATAGCCAACTTAACTTGGAGGTTGATTTTAGTGATGCATGTAAAATTCCCAAAGTAGATTGCAATGTTTGAAGTGAATGAAATAAGATTGATGCCCACAATAGCTTTGCAAAAGGAAACTTTAACTTGAGAAAATGAAAGATAATTAGCTTGACATAAAAGTAAACAATTTCTTTGGAAAATAAACTTGCCCAATACATAATGCGTCAATACTCAAGATAGAAAAATGTGGCATAACAATGAGGCATAAATGATTATTAAACAAGTGCCAAGCTAAATATATCAAAGTTTGCTAGAAATAAGAGAGTTGCTTGCATGAGATTAAATTGCTTTGAAATATAATGTGAACTTGTAGCTTGTAGCAACAAAAATAAATGGTGCAAGCTTGTAGCAAACTTTAAGAAAGGAAATGCGATTTGTGTTACTTTCCACATAGAACATGCATGCTATGTGAAAATGAAAGAAATGGAAATGTTAACCAATCAATCCACCCACAAACCTGTCTCCCTAAATGGAGAAATAAGATTCCATGGGTAAAACCCACGCTCCCACAACATTTTTTTTATTTATTTATTTATTTATTTATTTATTTATTTATTTATTTATTTATTTATTTATTTATTTATTTATTGTGGTGTTACAATGCGGTTAGAACTTCTTTAAGGGTTGCCCAAGGAATAATGGAAAGATACAATATAAGATCTTGCAATAACACGGAATTCCCTTCAAACTATGAGGGCCTCAATAGATGAAATGATTCTACAACTTGAGAAAGTAAGCTCCTAAAAAAGGTACACGGCCTAGCCTCCTTGATAGGTCCTCGAAATTCCTACCTCCTCCTTAAAAAGGAGCTTGAACGCTTGAGAGAAACTACAAGAAAAATGTTAGGGCTGCAAAACTAAGCCATGGTTAGTATGCAAAAAGAGAACATGCAAATAAGTGAGTATATTACAAAATAATGTACAAAAGACTAAATCAAATGATGGGAAAGGATACCATCACTTGACTATCTTGTGAAAAGCTCTTAACTAGCTAGATAATAAAATTGAAGCACAAGATCAAAAGATAATGATTTTGTTTTTTATATTTTCACTTCTGCATAAGCTATGTAAAAGAGAACCCTACAAGAACAATTACTTCTAAAGATTAGACTTATGAGATTCAAATAATGATGAGAGCTCCTTGAAAACAATGCCAGTAGTGGGTTGGTCTCTTGAAGACTTCCCCTCACGCTTGCTAATTGATTCAACAATGATCCTCTACAAAACTTCCAACATACATTAGCTCATATGGATTAAATCAATAAAAAATGGTGAGATAAATCTAGAAATTAATATGAAAACAACTAAAGGTAGTCTACACCTAGAGCATATTCATAAACCAATTGTAAATGTAAAATAGTTGTACATCTACAATTCTATAAAAGCATATGAGCAAATGAAATACAACTCAAAGGCGCAAGTAGAGAGGATTATACCATCAATAAACCAAGCACATGCTCCAATGGAATAACAATCATGAATGAACCCCAAAGCCTTTTTATTCAAATGAAGAACAAGAGTACATAGAAGCAGAGCTTCCCCAAGCACAATAGCTCTTTGCAAAAGATACAATATGAGAGCCCAAGACTCAATTATATACAAGAATGAGTGGAGATCCCAATGAAGAACCAAGTCCCAAGTGTGATGATGATGATCCCAAAGCTCCCTCATGCAATTCGAATTCCCCAGAGAGAACCACGCAATCCTTGAGAGGCCAACTCGTAGTATGAAGAGGGGCAAGTGTATATGGGAGTGGAGTGGTAGGAGATCACTCTCTACTCATCTCCAGTGAAAATCCAAGTCAAAATCCACCAAAATGATGACTCACTAAAGCAATTCGAATTTCTCTCTTCAATAAATGCGTTTTCCTTTTGAGAAACTCGTGTTCCCCTCCAAAAATTCGATTTTCTTGGAGCACATGTATTTTCCTTGATTTTAGGAGTCCACATCACCTTGGGACTTCACTTTAACTCCTCCTCTCCATTTATTTATTTGTTGGCTTAATTTATTGCCACTTTTTCCAATGAACTTAGGAAAAGTGGGTTTTGAGGGTCTAGAACACATTTTTAACCCTTCAAAGTGTGTCATAGTAGGAAGTTGAGGGTGAGAGGTTCAATTTTTATTACTCATACCCCATACAACTTCTCTATACATCACTTATTACATTTCATATACAAATTTTATTCCAATTTCTGCCCTGCAAAAAATTAAAAAAAATTAAAAAATGACCCCTTAAACCTAACCAAATTCCACAAATGTTTACGAGTGATATAGTATGGTAATATAAAAATGACCCTAGACACTAGGACTCACCCAATGCTTCACCATCAAGCTGTACTCCAGCTTTGGGGTTATGCTTGGAGAAAAAAACTCAATTAATTATTAACTCCTCGTAAGGAGATGATAATTAACCAAGTGAAAAAAAACTCCCAGAGTAATACTCACTTGATGACAAGGTCCCAAGCTACTTAGGTCTATTACATGACCCAAACTCATCATACTAGCATCACTTTACATCATCCCCGTAGGGCTTGTGGAATTTGGGTACAACAAAAAATGATAAGAAGAAGAAGAAGAAGTAGAGTTAAAAAACTCTAGTAATATGATTATCTCTGATGGTACAAGCAACATTTGGTACACCATTGGGCATGGAGTCTTTAGATAATCGTCAGGTGCCACTCTAGTGGTCAATAGGTCCCAGTCAGGGACAAACTTCAAAAGGAGGATATATGAAGAAGGACTCGTCGAAGGTCAAGTGCTTTGGATGTGCTGAATTTGGTCACTACGTCACGGAGTGTCCAAAGAGTAAAAAGGACAAGAAGGGGTAGCAGACAACAACTTCAGCAGAGATCAATGAGTTGACCTCTTGGCTGGAGGAATTTGCATTGATAACAATAATACCTCCAGATGGAGGAGGAGCATGATGCTTTAGATTACCAATATGGGCAGGGTCCATAGATGAGCAACAAGAAGCCCAGATCAGATCCAGTAGTTGTTCACATGGATCAATACCTTTGCTATAGGAGCCCACAATCACAGTAGCAAGAGATTAGTGTCATAGGCACATTCAGTTACACGAGGGACAATGCAGAGCTAGTTGTAGTAAGATATTCGAGAGACAATGTAGATCCAGTTGGGTGCAGTCAGATGCTTAGTATTCAATGCAAAAATAGTTGTAGTTAGAACTCATGAGACAGTTGCAAAGCCAGTTACATGGGAACAATAGATCAATAGAGATCGAGTTTCCAATTGCAATTGTAGGGAATTCGTGTGATTGGAGGAGCCAGTGCAAATTGCCCAGTTGCAAGTTGTAGGTTTCAGGTGTAGTTCCAACCAGAGTGAGATTTCATGTAGGAGTTTCCATCCAAGAGAGATTTCCCAGTTTTGTTTCAGAAGGAGATCAAGTGGTATCTAGCTCACTATTGTAGTAGCTCAGTAGGAGTAACAACAGCGTGAGGTGGATCCGAGTATGCACAATGGTTGATAGACAGTGTTGCCAAGATAACTTCTTCACAATGATTTCCAGTGACAGGGAGTCAAATCTGTTGAGATGTGAAGAAAGGAGGTGCAATAGAATTCAGACATCAACATCATGTGATAGTCCAACTACAGTATGTGAGATGGGTGTAGTGGAGAACACCTTCCTCGCTAAGAGAGAGTGCTAGCTTATGGTAGCATCAGAAAAGTGTTCTAGTCTCAAATGATGCTAAGAGGCTAAGGAACACTAGATCTCCAAAACTCATAAAAGGTTTCACAAGATAAGCTTGAGAAACACCTTAATTAAATTAATTTTCCATAATTAAAATATTTCCTAAGTCTAACTTAGGAAAAGTGGTAAATTAAAGTTAATTAATTAAGGATGTTGGAGATTTCCCTAGAGACTTCTATTGATGAATTCTAATTGATCTTAGCCATCAATGGAGATTAAATCGTGGTCATTGAAGACTCAAAGAGAGATTATAAAAGCAAGACGAAGGGCTTGGAGATGGCCTTAAAGAGATCAATGTGATCAATTGTGAGAGGTAGATCGAGTTACCCAGTTCGCATTTTTCAGTGAGGGTGTAGTTCGAGCCAGGGAAGGAGAGTAGCAGGGGTTTCCAGCAAGGAGAATTTCCAGAGAAATTCTTAGGAGGTTTTCAAGTTCCCAGAGGAGGAAAAGGGAGGCCGATTTATCCAGCAGGGAGGCCAAATTTTGCAGTGCGAGTTGCCCAGTTTGTCAGTGTGAGTTGCCGAGAGAGAGATCGATTCAATTGCTAGTTCCCAGATCAAGTCCCAGGATATTGATTTTTCATTACGTTCCTTTCAATGTTACAATACATATTTATACATGTTGAAGCATCCAATAACATGGACCTAAAACCATCACGTCCAAAACCATGGACTGAAAACCATCGCGTCCAAAAGCATGTGCAAAAATCATGCACAAAACTATAGGTAGGTCCGCCAAACCTAATATAGGATCCAAAAAACAAAATTTTCCGGGGCGCTAGCCCGAACCCCATAGAGGGGGGTTACCTGCACCCCTCAAACCCCCTGTGACCCCCCCGCTACGTAATCGGCACAACGAAGGGGGGGATTCGCCCCCCTTCTAACACCTTGGTTAACTACGTGGGCTAGTCATGGAAAGAATATAACACAACCCAACAACTGTGTCAAATTTATTGTGTGTGCTATAATTTCTCAGTTTCCAGTATTTTATTTTCCACAGTATTCTTATAGTGAACATTGAAACTGTGATTTTACTCGTTATTTGTCATAGCAAATAAACTGCATAATTAATTTTTGAGTTAAAAGAAGAATTTCCAATAGCTGTAGTACATAAAATTTCACATGGTATCAGAGTTTAATTGATCAGTCGGGAAGCTCAAAAGCAGAGAAAGGAATTTCGATGTTCAAAGGGACCAACAAATCAAAAGTCCCAAAGAAACTTCACAGAGCGCAGAACAGGAAGTTTGAGTTGTTAGGGCAGTAGTTTGATTTTTCAGTTAAAAGGAGGCAGGAAAATCGCCAAATTAGTGATTCTAACACTCAAAGGGAGCAGTTGCAGCTTAGATTTTCAGTGAGCAGAATCCTGGTTAGACGCAGAGAGTTTTTGTTGTAGGTTGTAGAGCAAAATCTGCGTAGAGAGAAAAAAAGGAATAACACACTAAAATTGTTCAAGTATAGCCATGGATAGAAGTAACATTCATGACACTTCAGATTTGTCTTCCAGATTGGAAGATGATTTGTTTGCTTAGCAGGATCAGCTTCACAGGGAGTCTGGTATATAGACAATGGAGCTTCCACTCACATGACTGGGGTTAGAGAATATTTCTCTACCTACAAAGAGGAGCAGATGGATTTCCAGATTACTATGGAAATAGAATGAAATGTAATCCAGTAGGGAGAGGTACCATAGATTTTCAGGGGGAGTCAGGAGCAAGCACCAACGTTTCAAATGTATTGCATGTGCCAGGATTGGGTATGAACCTAATTTCAATATCCCAGTTACAGGATAAGGGGTATGATATTCACTTCGTGGGGAAGAAAGTGTATGTCAAACACCTAAGCTGGAAAAAGGTAAGACAAATTGGAGTTCAAGTAACAGGTTGTACCGATTACAAATCAATTCTCCAATGTCACTGATAGGCAGTAACAGTAGCAGTGGGAAGGATCTGAATGAATTATGGCACAGGAGAATGGGACATCTACACCATGGAGCACTCAGGATGCTCAAAGAAACCGTAACAAGGGTTCCTGAACTTAGAACTGAACATGATGATGTGTACAGAGGGTGCACACTTGGGAAGTACGCTAATGCGACATTTCCAAGAAGTGACAACAGAGTTGATGGCGTGTTAGGACTTATACATTCAGATATTTGTGGCCCGATGTCCACTAGAGCTCTCAGCAGTGCCGAATATTTCGTCACCTTTATTGATGATCATTCCAGGAAAACCTGGATCTACCTCTTGAAGACCAAGGATGAGGTCTTCGATCGTTTCAGAGAGTTTAAAGCTCTCATGAAGAATGTGATAAGGAAGAATATCAAGGTGCTTCACTCAGATAATGGTGGAGAATATATTGATAAAGGCTTCACACATTTCCATGCGAAGGAAGGCGTAAAGAGAAATGGACAACTCCATATAATCCACAGTAGAATGGTGTAGCGGAACAAAAAAACAAAACCATTGTTGGAGCTGCAAAGGCTATGTTATATGACCAAAATCTATCCCAATTTTTGTGGGCAAAAGCATGTAACACAACAATGTACATTCAAAACATGACTCCTCATAGAGCATTGGGGAAGAAAATGCCAGAAGGATTCTTCATAAGGAAGAAGCCAAAAGTCAGCCACCTCAAAATTTTTGGTAGCATTGCTTATTGTCACGTGCCGGATGATAAAGGACCAAAATGGATCAGATTGTAGAGAAGGGGTTTTTTTTTGGATACAACGAAACCTCAAAGGAATTCAAAATCTACATTCCTAACAGTAGGAAGATAGTAGTAAGGCAAGACGTGAACTTCAAGGAGGACATAGCTTTCACGAGGTCTCGTGAGATGCCTACAGGTGATCAGAATCAATCAGAAAAAGCTCCTTTAGTCTAGAAGCAAGGGCAGCCACAGGGGCAGCGAGTGGGAGAAGCAGGGGGACAATCACAAGGGTCAAGTACTGTGACCAATACCAATATTTCCTCAGATGTAGGAAATCTAGGGAGTTCTCAGTAGATGGAATAACAAAGACAAGATGAGGAGGAGTTGGTAGAACCTCCAACCATTAGTGGTCGAGTTAGCATAAAGGTTCGTCAGACATTAAGAGATGCATAGGAGTTTATTGGAACTCCTAGGATGAGCAAGAGACAACATAGACAACTTGAAAGGTACCAAGCATTAGTAGCTCAGGTTGCAGAACCTTCCAGCTTTCAAGAGGCCACAAAACATCAGGTGTGGATAGATGCCATGGTAGAAGAGTATAGCTCTATCATGACGAATGATGTTTGGGAGGCAGTGCCCAAGCAAGAAGACAGATCAATTGTAGGTTTGAGGTGGATCTATAAGATCAAATATGCGACAAACAACAGTGTGGAAAAGTACAATGCTAGGTTCATGGCAAAGGGCTATGAACAAAAGGAAGGGATAGACTATGAGAAAACCTTTGCCCTAGTTGCCATATACACTTCTATCTGGTCAGTTATATCTCTAGCAGCTCAGATGGAATGGAAGATTCATGAGACGGAGGTTAAGACATCCTTCTTGAACAGAGTGATAGAGGAGGAAGTGTACATAGAAAACCTAGATGGCTTTGAGACTCAGGAGAGGTGCACACGTGTGAAAAATGAAGAAGGCTCTATACGAGCTCAAGCAGGCTCCCTGGGCATGGTATGGTAGAATTGGTGCCTACTTGCAGTAGATGGGGTTTGTCAAGAGTGACGCAGATCCCAACCTTTACTATTTGATGGTAGAGGATGAGCCCCTGATTCTATTTTTGTATGTGGATGATGTATTCTTGATAGGATCATCAGGGCTTATAGAGGATTGCAAGAGGAACCTGGCAACAAAATTTGACATGAAAAATTTGGGTTGATGCATTATTTCCTAGGATTGGAGGTGTGGCAGAAGGATGGGGAGATTTTCCTTGGGCAAGAAAGATACGCTACAGATATTCTGAAGAGGTTCAAAATGCATGATTGCAGACCCATGTCTACACCTATGATTACCAACTGGAAGAAGATAAATGCATCAAATGACAAGGATGTCGACCCTACTTTGTATAGACAACTCATTGGGTCTTTCATGTATTTGGTCAACACTAGGCCAGATATTTTCTTCGCAATCAATACCCTTAGTCAGTTCATGGTGGAACCGAAAAGGGTACATTGTGCAGCAACGAGGCATATTCTAAGGTACATTCGCGGCACAGTCGAGTATGGTTGAAATATACTCGAGAGGATGACATCAGACTTTCTTGGTACATAGATGCAGATTGGGTAGGCAGTTCAGTGGACAAGAAAAGTACCTCCAGGTACTGCTTCAATGTTGGATCAGGGATGGTTTCTTGGTGTAGCAGGAAGCAGAAGTCAATAGCACTGAGCTCTGCAGAAGCAGAGTATATGGCAGCCAACACAACTACGTGCGAAGCTATGTGGCTTTGGAAGCTGCTAGTAAGCTTGTTCAAGCAGAGGATGGAAGCAACCAATGTCTACTGTGATAATCAGAGTCACATAAAGCTCTCTGAAAATTCGGTGTTTCATGACAAATCAAAGCACTTCAATATTCGGTGTCACTTCATTAGAGATTGTGTACAGTGAGGAGCAATCCAGCTATAGTATGTTCCCACACAAGAGCAGGTTGCAGATATACTCACAAAAGCTCTAGGGAGAGCTAAGTTCGTCTATTTCAGAGAATAGATGGGTATGGTGGAGAAACCATTTCAATAGCAAGGACAAGCTATGTTGGATGTTGCAGATGTTGCAGTTGCAGCAGCAACCAATGAGAGGGAGTTGCAGTGTTGGCAGTAGTATGGAAGGGTCAGCAGCAACACAGATGCAGCATATATCAGAGTTTTGCAGTAGTTGGTGGGCATCAGTAGCCAGACATCAGCAGCGTAACAGGAGATGATGCAGAAATAGAATGTTGCTACAAGAAGCAGCAACGCTAGAACACATTCCTCGCTAAGAGGGAGTGTTAGTTTTTGTAGCATCAAATGTGTTCTAGCCACGAAATTTTGTGAAGAGGCTAGAATACATGAGATCTCCAAAAGATATAAATCATTTACGAAAATTCTGCCTAGAAGTGTCTCAATTAGATTATTAACCAATTTTTAAATATTTCCTAAGTCTAAACTTAAAAAATATGGTTAATTAATCAATATTAATTGAGATAAGGCATGAATCATCTAGAAATTCACATGGATCGACCCAGAAATGATCCTAGCCATTGATTAAGTTTCAATCTTGGTCATTGGTTCTCCAACAGTGGATTAGAAAAGAAAGTCAATGTGGTGATGGACAGGGTTGCGGGGGAGAGTCCCCCCCCCTCACATGTGAAAATTTATGAATCTAACACATTAGAAATCCCTACTGCATTATCTGGTTTATTATCTCCTACTTGGTCTTTCCATTAACAAGTTATTTATTAGTATAAATACTGAAATAAACACAAATGCAGCCTTCACACATATATAGATCAACAACTGAAATAACTGAGACAACACAAGGGACAACATTATTTTGGACAATCGTCCCTGGAAAAACCCAATGCGGGAAAACCATTGTAACGGATGAGGGTTTTATTATTATGCAGCTTTTTGAATACAAATAGGGTGCCAAAAATGGCTCACCCTTCAGAGAGTTTCCTTGGCAGAAGTACCTTTCTTCGGAGACAGATATTTCGGCTGATTAGCAACCGAATGATGATCCCCACAGTAACTTCTGTTGTTCCTTAGCTAGACAGTGAAAGATGCTCCAAGCTTCTCTCTAGAACTATGTCACCCTCCAAGGAATGCGTGACCCTCTATGGCTCTGTGTTTGCCTCTTAGCTCTTAGTCTGCCCCACGAAAGCACCACAATGCAGTTATTTCTGCCGAGCATCATCTCTGCTAGCCTCTGCGTCAGCTTCTAGGCCTCCTGCATCCTTAGCGCTGGCCCTCCAAGCCTCTGTGTTAGCCCAGGTTGCCTATACGTCAACCCAAGCTGCCTCTGCGCTCTCTCCGACACTCTCTCTACCTCTCTGCTATGTATTCTCGGCCTTTTACCGAACTGCCCCTCGCTACAGCAAATCACTAAGTCGATTCTCTCAGCAAACCTTGCCCCATAAAATTGAATTGACTGATCAACTTGATGTGTCTCCAATTAACCCTCAAGCCTCCTCTTATACTTTTCCTGTTGACGATTCAACGACCGAGATTAAATCCCTAATCAAAAACTAAGATTAGATCTGGCTTGATCCTCATTATTTAGAACTTTCTCACCCATACTATAGTAATACACATTAATATTTTAATTTTCCTAAGTTTAGACTTAGGAACCCCATTAAAAATATTAATTATTTTAATATCTCTTCATCCGGGTGGAATTTCCCCAAATGATTTTTGGGTCTTGGAGATCTCATGTGCCTTAGCCTCTCCATCAACTTTCATGGCTAGAGCACATCCGATGCTACCAAAAATCAACATCACGTCCCGGTGCAAAAATGCTCCCTACTTTTTCGGGAGCGTTTAGGGGAGGGGTCAGAAGCGTTCACTCCTTGACTGCTCCCGTATGCTCTGAGAGTGTTTTGCAAAGGAGGGAGTGGTGGGGGAGCAATCAGAGGGGTGAGTGGTCGGGAGCGATCACTCTCGACCAGTCACCCCTCTAAAAAAACGCTCCCATCCAAAAAGGACGCACGACCGAGAAGGAGGGCGATGACTGGCGACGAAGAAGGAGAGAGTAAAGGGAGGGACAGGATAGGGGGAAAATCATAAATAGACCCTCCCCCCTCCCCATTATTAACTTCATCCATTGAGAGCAAGACGAGCAAGAGAGAGTTTGGAGCTTAGAGAGAGGAGCTTGAGGAGCTTGGGGTTGAAGGCTAAAGAGGTAGGATATACACTGTAATCTAGCATTTTTTTTATGTTCATTGCTAAATAAATAAAGAAAAAATTTCTCTATTTTTTATTCCCATTCCTCCATTTTTTTTTAGCATTTTCTTTTTCTTGGTTCCTTTTTTGGTTATTATGGTGTTGGAGAGTAGAAGAAGGAGGGTTGATCAAGAAGAGGACGAAGAAGTGGGTTATAGTGGATTTGATGAAAATCGTAGAGAGGAGTACCTTGGTGAGGAAGAAGAGAGTGAACATGATTCAGCCCAAAAAACTAAATAAGACCAAACCCCATTGTGGAAATATGTTTCTAGGCTTGAAGGAGGGAAAGGGGGTGGAACCACTAAATTTGATTGCCCCCATTGCAACAAAACTTAAACAGGTTCATACACCCATGCCAAAAGGCACCTCTGTGGGAAAAGGTCATGGGATGAAGATAAACCAATAGGAGTCAAAACTTGTGCAAGTGTGTTAGCAACAGATAGAGCCAAATACGTAAGGGAAGAGGAGGAAGCCCAATACAAATCTAAAAAATCAAAGAGTTTCTTTGAACATAACTCACAATCACATCAACATGCACAATAACTCCTTCAGCGTCCTCCCATGGCAGTGGATATGGAGGCACATGACCAAACATCTCTCTAAGGCTGTAATATCCCGTTTCTGGGATATCCCTCAAACCCAAGCAAACTGCAAACAAATACGTCCAAATGATATAGTAACCTGAAAGCTCAAAGTGATAAAAATAACAGTGGTGCAACATATAATAATATAAACATGAAATATAAGCAGATACTCGAGAAATGCAGAGAGAAATGCTAAGCCATTTTATTATACTGAGTAATGGAATGAGTACAAGAGGTGATTAAAAAGATGGCACCTCGACTTGCACAAGGCAGGTAAAGAAATACACTCATAATAGTAAAGGAATGGCCTCTCTTTGAATTGCGTCCAAGCTGCTGGAGAATTGTCGTGCTACTACTACTACTGGATATCAAATGAGGATTTGGGGTTGTTCCCCTCCTCAAAAAATGCTGAAACTCTGGAATTAAACTCAACTCAAGAAACCTAGAAAAACCCAGAAAGCTTTTCTGAAATAGCCGACCCTCGAAAATCAACCCCTTAGGGATCTACGTTGTCCCTCAAGGCTCTGCGCTGCCACTGAATAGAATCCTCCAAAACTCAGTTCGAAACTCTGCCAAAATCCACCAATATGAAAGAGTTGGTCCCTTGCTCAATCTCCTAGCTCAAATCCTCCGCAAAACCCTCAATCCGGAACTCCCACCAAAGAATTGTGTCCCTCTCTCAAGACTCCGCAGTTATACAAAATGCTCAGCTCCTCCACAATGCTAAAGATCAATCCCACTGCAAAAGACTGTTGAAAACTACCTTTCCCGAGTAGGCACTCGAAGTCCCCCGGGGCTAAGGGTGAGGTCTCCGAACGGAGACACTCAATGCACTAAACAGTGCTGCAGATAGGCTAAACAGCCAGCGTGCTCCAAGTCAAAGTGACTAGCTCAAATGCACATAATCGAATGACAAAATGAGGAGGCTCATCTATTCTTTATAGCGTTCGCCTCTCTCAATCCCAAGGCCCACCTCCTCCAACGTAATCCCTCTCTTGCCACGTGTTCCTTCCCATCTGCGCAGTCCCTCCAAGTGTCTACGTGGGCCCCATCTCTGCGTGGTCCTTTGGCCCCCTTGGCTCCCCTTTAAGTCACAACATTGTGCTACTAAGGAGTGACTTCATTCTAAAAGTGAGTTATGTCCCCTTTTCCTCACCTTTTTATTCATAAATAACTATAGAAGGAAAAATTGAGCAAAATCGAATATTCCAATTAGCCATGGCTAATTAGGAATATTATAGTCTCCCTCGGCAAAATGTTGCTTGTCCTTAGGCAACTGAAGTGATGGATGCTGCAAATTTTTTTCACTCTCCCAAGTGGCATCCTCATCCGGTAAATTCTTCCACCTCACCAAGAATTTTCGGACCGTCCTGCTCCGCAGCTGCCTCTGCCTGGTATCAATAATAGCCTCTCGCTGCAACACCAAATGCCCCTCATCATCTGTGGGTGGTAGCTCATCTGTCACTGTCACATGCTGCCCAATGCCTTTTTCAGGCATGACACATGAAAGACGTTATGAATCTTGCTGCCTTGGGGCAACTCCAACTCATACACAACCTGTCCAATCCTGTGTATCACCTTGTATGGCCCATAAAAGCGGGCCTTGAGCTTCTCAGCCCCCTTCTGCTTCAGTGATGACTGTCGGTGTGGCTGTAATCGTAGGTAGATCAAGTCCCCTACCTCAAACTGTCTCTCCACCCGACCCCTGTCGGCATACAACTTCTGCTGGTTCTGCGTTGTAGCCATATTATCCTTGAGAGCTCGAAGAATATCCTGACTCTCTTGGATCCAAATCTTGGCTCTCGGAGCCTTGCTAGCACCAAACATCACGTCAGCAAAAGATAAGGGATAATATCCATACAAAGCATAGAATGGTGACATACCAATGGACATGTGATGTGTAGTGTTGTAGCAGTACTCCCCCAGATGCAGCCACTTCAGCCATGCTCGCTGCTGCCCACTGACATAGTTACGCAAGTAGCCCTCTAGCCACTTGTTAACTATCTCTGTCTGTCCGTCTGTCTATGGGTGATAACTGGTACTCGGTGTCAACTACGTCCCCACCAACCAGAAAAGCTCCTACCAAAACCCGCCCATGAAACGGCTGTCCCTGTCACTGGTGATGGTCTTAGGAAGACCATGTAACCTGAAGACCTCTTTGAAGAACAACTCGGCCACCTGCGCTGCTGTGTAGTGTGCGGATATGGCAAAAAAATGAGTTTACTTTGTCAATCGGTCAACGACGACAAAGATGCAATCCTTGCCTTGTACCATGGGCAACCTTGTGATGAAGTCCATCGAGATACACTCCCATTTCCCCTCCGGAATGGGAAGAGGCTGCAATAATCTTGTGGGATGGCTCATCTCCCCCTTGTTCCTCTAGCAAACATCGCACTCCCGGACATGCTGGAGTACGTCCTCCTTGAGGCCCTTCCATGAGAACCTCTCTCTAATGGCCGTGTAGGTTTTGGTAAACCTCTGATGGCCAGCCAATGGTGAGTTATGTGATGCCTAAAGTATCTTCTTCTTGAGCTGAGACCCCTCAGTCAAGAAGATCCGGTCCTTGTAGTAGATGATCTCATTGACCATCCTGTACCTGTCATTCGCCACCTGCCCATCCAGAACCTCACATCCAAATCTGTCCTTGGAGTACTCTACTAAGAGTCGAGCCCTCCATTCTGCATCCAAGCTCATAAGAGACAACGTGGTTGGTCTACGTGAAAGGGAATCTGCCACCACGTGGTTCTTACCCTTGACATACTCAATGTCAAAGTCATATGCTTGGATCTTACTGATCCACTTCTGCTGCCTCTCTTGTAGCTGCTTCTGCTCCAAAAAGAACCTGAGGCTGTTGTGATCAGTCCTCACCTTGAACCTGTTACCCACTAAATACTGCCGGAACTTGGCCAATGCATGCATGATGGCCAGCATCTCCTTGTCGTATATAGAATACAACCTCTCATGCGGAAGGAGCTTCCGGATCTCAAAGGCTATAGGGTGACCTCCCTGCATCAAAACTACATCAATCCCCTCTCCCAACGCATCACACTCCAAAAAAAATGGCTTTGTAAAATCTGGCAATGCAAGACTGGGCAGCTGCTCATAACCTCCTTGAGCCTGTCAAAGGCTCGCTGCGCTGTATCCGACCAACTAAATGCCCCCTTCCTCGTCTGATCTGTCAAGCTGTGAGAAACTATTGACGAACTTCCGGTAGTAAGTACATATACCAATGATTCCTCAAAGTTCTGTCACGTTCCTCGGCTCCGGCCAATCTCTGATGGCCCTGATCTTCTCCTCGTGGACCCTCACTCTATCCACCCCTATGATGTGTCCCAAGTATAACATCTCCGTCAACCCAAACTCACATTTGGAGAGCTTGGCATAGAACTACTGCTCCTCCAAGATGCGCAATACTGTCTCAATGAGTTGGAGATGCTCCTCCCAAGTCCTGCTGTAAGTGAGGATATCATCAAAGAACACCAACAGAAACTTCCTTAAGTGATTGCAGAAGATGTGATTCATGCAAGATTGGAATGTAGCTGGGGTGTTGGTTAGCCCAAAGGGCATCACCAAAAACTCAAATTGCCCATAGTGACACCTGAAGACGGTCTTGGGAATGTCCTGTTCCCTCACGCGAATCTGATGGTACCCAGATCTCAAATCAATCTTTGCGAAGAACTGTGCTCCTCTCAACTCATCGATCCTGGGTATGGGGTACCTCTTCTTCAGTGTCTTCTTGTTCAGGGCCCTATAGTCAATGCACATCCTCAATGTGCCGTCCTTCTTCTTCACCAACACCACGGAAGAAGCAAAAGGACTCGTGCTCGGCGAATGTGCCCAAGAGCCAACAACTCCTGGATAGCCTGCTCAATCTCATCTCGATAGGCCTTGGGGTGCCTATAGGGGGTAGTGATCACTACCTGTATGCCCTGCTCAAGCTCGATGGTTTGCTCAAACCCCCGATCCGATGGCTGTCCTGGTGGAATCTCCCCAAACACTATAGCATACCGATCAAGGATGGACTGTATCTCTGGGTGCACTGTCTGCCCTGTAGTCCCTACCTCTGATGCACGCAGCTCCACTACCCACTCTATGTCTCCCTTCCGGAAGACTGCCTCCATCCAATGAGCCGAAACAGTCTGAGGCGGATATGTGTGTTGTCCCCATACCTTCTCATGCCTCCCTGTCTTCTCATCATCCCACTCCATCTCTAGGGCCTTCCAATCTGTCATGACCTTCCCTAGAGTGATAAGTCACTGAACACCCAGTACTACGTTGGTGTCTAGAATATTGACCACGAAAAAGTGGTCAGTGAGTGCGTAGGTGCCCATCGTCACTGATAACTCTGGAACATAACAAGCACACACCATGGTCTGATCTCCTAGGACCAAGACTGAAAATCCATCGAAGCTTTCTGTCTGTATACCTCTCCTCTCAACCATCTGTGCATCGATGAAATTGTGGGTTGCCCCACTGTCAACCAAAACTGATACTCGCTGGCCACGTACTGTCCCCCGTATGCACAACGTCAAATACTTGGGAACTCCTTGCAATGCTGCAAGGGCTCCTCCAGTAGGTGCAAAAGCTGCACCACCTGCTACTGGTGGTGGATGCGGCAAGGGACCCTGCAGGGCATGACTATCTCCTGCCTCCACATCATCCTCCTCATCCTCTTCTCCGCTGCTCTTGGAGAAGACCTCAATAAAATGTGCTTTGCCAGCAGGACATCTATGCCTTGGTGCCCACGGCTGCTGACAGGTAAAGCACAACTGCTTCCTCTTCAACTCCCTCCTGGCATCATCATCAATCTGTGCCCGTCCTGGATTCCCCTTTGGAGGCAGAATCCTCACGTCCTTCCCCTTAGGCTGGAAAGCCTGTCTCTGGGGGTAAGGTGTCCAGGTCCTGGGTAAGGCATCCTGTAAGTCCCGGGTCCTGCTGATAGCATCCTGGAGTATGGCTGGTCTAGTGGACCTGATTAGACCCCGCAGTGGCTCTGCTAACCCATCAACAAACATGTAGATCCTTCGTGCCGTGGATAGATCTGGCACCATCACCGAAATCCTCAAGAAGTCTGCAATGTAGGTCTCTGGGCTCCCTGTCTATTTGAGCCTCGTCAGCTCAACAAAGTGATGCTCCGGATCCCTCCAGTCAAATCTCTCCATCAATCTTTTGGTGAACTCGACATATGTCATCACTGTGGAGTGTCCAAGTGTAACCATCCCATGGAACCACCAATCCTGGGCCTCACCATCCAAATGTAATGTCACCACCTTGATGGCTTCTGCCTCCGACATATGGTTAAGCTGGAAATAGACATCCAGCTTCTCCACCCAAGACCTTGCCGAACTGTTTGATGAACCATCAAACGTAGGCAAGTGGAATCTACTAGCTGTGCGGTGGGTGTCTCCATCGTGATAATGCCGATGTCCTCTATGATGGTCGCGGGGTCTGCTATCCCGCTGGAGCTGAACAAAGTCTCTGAATGAGAGAGCATCCCTGAATTCCTGCCCATATGCCTGGTACTCTGCAAAATAATCGCCCATATGACCGGGCTCTGCCTCCTGCTGTCTGCTCCTAGGAAAGTGGGCATGGTAGAGCGTGTAGGGGCATGTGAGGCAATCTACTGAGTAGTGTCACGCTGAGTGGCACCCTGCTCTAGAAAATGGTGGGATGTACCCGATCCCTCACCAACCTGGAAAACCCGTGGGTTCTCACGCTGTCTAGCCTCCACCGCTGTGAATCTCTGTCCCATCACCTCGATCTACCTCAATAGATCCTGCACTGATTTGAGGAGCATGTCCACAAATCTCTTCCCGTCCTCATATACCATCGGATCCTCCTGCTCTACGTCCACCGCAGGATCCTCCTGTTCTGCGTTCACTACAGGCTCCTCCTGTTCAGTGTCCACCACCCGAACACAGTCTCCCTCTCCGTAGGTGTTCTCCAACCTACGCCCAGTGTCTCTGTATCTCCTACTTCTGTAACAGATGTGGGGCATTTCCCCTGGTGTCATAGATTGCTAGCTCCACAGGCTGAGCCAGATCTATGCTCTGATACCACTGTAATATCCCGTTTTCGGGATATTCCTCAAACCCAATCAAACTCCAACCAAATACGTCCAAATGATATAGTAACCGGAAAGCTCAAATTGATAAAATTAACAGTGGTAAAACATATAATAATATAAACATGAAATATAAGCAGATACTCGAGAAATGTAGAGAGAAATGCTAAGCCATTTTATTATACTGAGTAATGGAATGAGTACAGGAGGTGATCAGAAAGATGGCACCTCGACTTGCAGAAGGCAAGTGAAGAAATACACTCAGAATAGTAAAGGAATGGCCTCTCTCTGAACTGCGTCCAAGCTGCTGGAGAACTTCCATGCTACTGCTACTACTGGAAATCAAATGAGTATTTGAGGTTGTTCCCCTCCTCAGAAAATGCTGAAACTCTGGAATCAGACTCAACTCAAGAAACCTAGAAAAACCCAGAAAGCTTTTCTGAAATAGTCAACCCCTGAAAATCAACCCCTTGGGGATCTATGCTATCCCTCAAGGCTCTGCGCTGCCACTGAATAGAATCCTCCAAAACTCAGTCTGAAACTCTACCAAAATCCACCAATATGCAAGCACTGATCCCTTGCTCAATCTCCCAGCGCAAATCCTCCGCAAAACCCTCAATCTGGAACTCCCACCAAAGAACTGCGTCCCTCTCTCAAGACTGCGTAGTTATCCAAAATGCTCAGCTCCTCCACAACGCCAAAGATCAATCCCACTGCTGAAAACTACCTTGCCCGAGTAGGCACTCGAAGTCCCCCGGGGCTAAGGGTGAAGTCTCCAAACGGAGACACTCAATGCACTAAACAGTGCTGCAGACAGGCTAAACATCTAGCGTGCTCCAAGTCAAAGTGACTAGCTCAAATGCACATAATCGAATGACAAAATGGGGAGGATCATCTCTCCTTTATAGCGTTGGCCTCTCTCAATCCTAAGGCCCACCTCCTCCAACGTAATCCCTCTCTTGCCACGTGTTCCTTCCCATCTGCGTAGTCCCTCCAAGTGTCTGCGTGGGCGCGTGGTCCTTTGGCCCCCTTGGCTCCCCTTTAAGTAACAACGTTGTGCTACTAGGAAGTGACTTTATTCTAAAAGTGAGTTATGTCCCCTTTTCCTCACCTTTTTATTTATAAATAACTATAGAAGGCAAAATTGAGAAAAATTGAATATTCCAATTAGTCATGGCTAATTAGGAATATTACAAAGGCATAGAACCATATCAGATTTCCTTGATGAAGGATGTAGGAATGATGTGGATTAAAAAATTTACCGGTTTCTCTATGCACGTAGCATACCATTCAATGTTCTTCACTCACCTTATTGGCATGAAATGGTTCTACCATAAATGATGCCCCTAAAGGATACAAGAGCCCTGGGTATGACAAGGCTAGAACTGTTGGACTTGATCATGAAAAAGCAAAAATATCACATTCTTTGAGTAGAATAACAAATTCTTGGACTGAGCATGGGGTGTCCATTGTATCTGATGGATGGACAAATGTAAAGGGCAAGTCATTGATAAGTGTTCTAGCTGTGTCCGTCAGTGGTTCCATCTTTCTTTCAGCATATGATTAATCAGATAAGTTCAAGATCGACATCAACATTGCAGATTCTAAAAAATTGAACGTATTGGGCCATACAATGTCATCCAAGTCATCATTGATAATACTACTAATTGTAAGGCAACATGAGCAATTATTGAGGATAAATACCCCAACATATTTTGGTCTAGGTGATTGGTTCACACAATGAACCTTTTGATGTATGATATTATTAAGAACTAAAACCAACAATACAAATGGATTGGTGATTTGTACAAGAGAGGCAAACAAATGATAAAATTTATTGCAAATCATAGCAATACCTGAGGGCTTTCCCACATTCACTCAAGATTGGAGCTGTTGAAGGTTGCGAAAACTAGATTTTCTAGCTATTACCTCACCTTCAGGTGCCTTTTGAAGGTAAGAGAGTCATTGGCTACCATATCAAGTCCACGCTAGCAGGTATTAAAGGAAAGGGCTACAAATGAAGCTGACAAGAGAGGTTTTGAACAGGTGGAGGAGACTGCTCTTGATGGTCTATTTTGGGCACATGTGAGGCAAGTATTGGAATTCACCAAGCCCATTTATAACATGATTCATTTTGCATATTCGGATAAACCAATGATTGGGGAGGTGCATGGGCAGATGGATACCATGTTGGGGCAAATAAAAGATATTATTCAGAAAGATGATCCCAACTTGTATACACTGATTCACAATTGTGTGTGTACACGGTGGAATAAACTTAATGTTCCACTACATGCCTTGGCATATATCCTTATGCCAAAATACTACTCTCCATCTTGGTTGGGCCAACCTGTACCTGGGGGTGGGGTTAGGGTCAAACCCCATACATATCCAAAGGTATCTACAGGATATATTCAAGCATTAGACAAGTTGGTACTTGGCAGGGACGAGTGTGCTAATATGCATCTTGAATTAGGCAGATACTTCAATTGCAATGGCTTGTTTGGTTATTTGCATGCAAAGTAAGATAGAGACAAATTTGATGCTCTCACATGGTGGGAAGCATATGGTGGCATGGGACTTTGCCAAAATTGGCAAAAAATGTTCTCTCACAAGTTGTAAATACTTCTTCTACAAAGAGGTGTTGGAGCACCTACAACTTCATACATAATGTGAGAAGAAACAAACTCAATGAAAACTGGGTAGAAAGCTTGGTTTATGTGCACTACAACTTGAGGCTGTTAAGTCATTATTGTGATCAAGGTTATGAGCATCCAAAATATAAAATTTGGGACAACCACCCAAAGGACGATAATTTGGAGGATGGCACTATATATCTTGAAGAACTGGAAGCAGAACTTATGAGAGATGAAGATGAAGCAACAACAACCATGCCACCCCCACCATCCAGTAGCAATGCCAGTGCTCAAGTTCCAAGTCTCGTTCCTTTGTTGCCACCGCCTCCATGTACATCCTCACGTGGAGGGAATGTGCCTTTTGGTTCTAGTCGTGGGACTGTGCAGGAGGAGACTCCTAGAAGACCACCACGACCTGCTCATAAATTAGACATTTCTCGTGGCGGCAAGAGGAAGTTGTAGATGATAGATTTACTTGTCTTTTCTAGTTTCTAGTAGTTTTGATCACTGTTGACTCGATTATTGAATTGAGGCTTCTGTGATCCATATCAAATTTATGAGAGATTTTTTGGCGTAAATCACATGAAATTTCATTTGTCGACGCATTTCGAACCAACTAATGTGGTTCATCATCCTGACAATAAACCACATAGTTGGTTCGAAACGCGTCGACAAATGAAATTTCATGTGATTTACGTCGAAAAATCTTTTATAAAACTGTTGACTCTTTCATATTTATTATGATTTTTTTGTAAACATCATATGAAAATTTAAGTTTGAAGATTGAAGTTGGCAATTATAACTCATTGGTAATGAATTATGAATATGATGCTTCGTGAAAGTTGAAAGTTGTTTCATTTCATTTCATTTCATGTTAGATATTCTTTGTTGTAATGGTTACAATTAGCTTACAAGTACAACTTTCGTGATCAATTATGATAAATGTTATATATTGAATTTTTAAAGCTTGAAACTTTAAGATTGATGAATTATGAGACTCAATAGGTTGTATGTTACTAACTTGTGGACGTGGCCGATGAAGATTATAACTTCTAGATGATTGTTGTTATATGGTTCAATCTATGTTTTTATGCTTTTTATATCTAATTCATCATTCTACATGATTTTGTTGACATATATGCATCAAAATATTAAAAATATAGAAAATATATATTATATAAAAAAACGCTCCTGGAATCGCTCCCAAACCAGGGGGTTTGGGAGCTTTTGAAAATGTCGCTCCCGCTCCCGCTCCCTATTTTCGCTACCACTCCCAAGTAACCTTAGTAATGGAGATCATCCAGTGCAGATACCCAGTTGCCTAGGCAGTTGGATTTTCTCAGTAATAGCAGCTCAACAAAGAAGATAGAGCTAAAGGGTGAGTAGCAGGTGGATGAGGAGAGCAGTAGTAATCCGGGAGGAAGTTTTCCAATTCCCGGAAGAGTCAAAGGAGGGAAGGCTGAAATATTCAGAGGGCCAACATAGGCACTATGCAGAGGGTGACGCAAGCATCTTAGTGCAGAGGCTAGGGAAGCTATTTCGTAGGCAGAAAATCGATGTTGGGTGAGAGAAAATTCTCACAATATTTTTGCGAGTATTTTCTTCAGATTAGATTGCCAACTAGGCATCTAAATTATTGTACTCAGAATTGTTGTTGAACATTAATAATAAAACCCTCATCTACTGCACTAGTTTTCCCAAGTTGGGTTTTTCCGGGGACAATTGTCCAAAAATAACTGTGTCAAATTTATTGTGTGTGTGCTAGAATTTCATAGTTCCAGTATTTTACTTTCCTTAGTATTTTTATGGTGAAAATTACAACTGTCATTTTATTCGTTATTTGTCATAGTAAATAAAATACATAATTAATTTTTGAGTTAGTAGGATAATTTTCAGTAGCTGCATTAGATAAAATTTCACACGATGATTCTCTTTCATTCCTTCATTTCGGATTTCGAGAGGAAGGCTTATTTGAATTTGATGGACCTCATTTTCCCTTCTTTTTCTTGTTATGAGTGAAAAATGTAGTGTTGATTTTTGGTAGCATCGGATATGCTCTAGCCATGAAAATTGGTGGAGAGGCTAAGGCACATGAGATCTCCAAGACCCAGAAATCATTTGGAAAAATTCCACCCGGATGAAGAAATATTAAAATAATTAATATTTTTAATGGGGTACCTAAGTCTAAACTTAGAAAAATTGAAATATTAATGTGTATTAATAGAAAATGAGTGAGAAAGTTCTAAGAGACGAGGATCAAGCTAGATCTAACCTTAGTCGTTGATTAGGGACTTAATCTTAGTCATTGAATCGTCAATAGGAAAACTATAAGAGAAGGCTTGAGGGTCAGTTGGAGATACACCAAGTTTATCAAGAATTCGATTTTTTGGGGCAAGGTTTGCTAAGAAATTGAGTTAGTGATCTGTTGCAACGAGGGGCAGTTCGGCAGAAGGCCGACAATACATATCAGAGAGGCAGAGAAAGTGTCGGAGAGACAGCGCAGAGCCTAGGAAGGCTGACACAGAGGCTGAGGAGGCCAGCGCAGAAGACGCAAAGGGCCAAGAGGCTGCGGAGTGGGTTGCAGAGCTAACACTGGGCAGACAAGACAGCACTGAGGAATTTTCGTGGGGCAGACTAGGAGTTGAGAGGTAGATGCAGAGCAAAAGAGGGTGACGTAGTCCCTGGAGGGTGACGCGGTTCCAGAGAGAAGCTTGGAGCAGCTTTCGTTGTCCAACTAAGGAACTATCAAGGTTGTTGTGGGATCAATCATTCGGTTGTTGATCAACTAGAATATCTGTCTCCGAGGAGAAGTACTTCTGCCAAGAAAAATCTCTGAAGAGTGACCCATTTTTGGCACCCTAGTTGTATTCAGAAACTGCATAATAATAAAACCCTTATATCTACTGCATCAGTTTTCCCGAATTGGGTTTTCCCAGGGACGATTGTCCAAAAATAATGGTGTCCCTTGTGTGATTGTCTCAATTATTTCAGTTGTTGATCTATATATGTGTGAAGGTTGCATTTGTGTTTATTTCGGTATTTATATTAATAAATAACTTGTTAATGGAATGAACAAGTAGGAGATAATAAACCAGATAATGCAATAGGGATTTCTAATGTGTCACACTTAGAAATTTCAACATGGTATTAGAGCGTTGCAGATCACAGGAGGACTGAAGGCACCAATAGAAATTTGAAATTTGCAACAGTAGCAGTTGTCCCGAGAGACAATGTTGTTCCAAGCAGAAGTAGCTAGAGAAGAAGTGATGCAGAGCCTGCGTCAGCATTTCGAGCCAGGAGGAGGGTCAGCGCAGAGGCAAAGAGGGGCAGACCAGACCTACACAGTGCTCGGTCATCTTTCTCATCCAGGAAGAATTGGCGTTGTGGTCAAGAGGAGCATATTCAACCCTTGGCGGGATTGCGCAGAGCCTGAAAGGTTCAGTTTCTTCAGTTGTGGGGGCTTGGGGAGCTGTGGGCAGATTGCCATTTGAGGCGTTGGTGGGACGCTGGTTCTATCGAAGAAAAATAGTGTCTACGGAGATAGAACCAAGGTAGATGGAAGTGTTACCATGATGGATTTCTAGTCAAGGAATCCAGATCCGAGTTGCAGTTGTAAGGAGGATTGGAGAGAAGCGATTTGAAAGTTGGTCTGAGGATTTCCAAGAGGGAAATCAGGAGTCAGAGGGGGATTTCCAGGAGGGGATTCGATACTCAGATAGAGTCCAGGAGAGGAGCTGAAATGGAAGTGAATGGACTAAGGGATCAGGACAGGTTGGACGGGGCTTCCAACTTTGTCATCTGGAAGGCCAGGATCCTAGCAGTCCTGGATGGACATCGCATCACGGACTTTTCCTTGAAAACCGTGGCTATCCCAGTTGACCCAACTGAGAACGAGAAGTACGAGGATGTAATGGTGAGGGCGAAGTGCATGATCCTTGACAGGGTTAAAGATCATGTCATACCACATATTGCTGAGAAGAACACAACAAAGGAGATGTGCGACAATTTGATGACCTTATATCAGGGCACTTCCATGCAGCGGTAGATGCTATTGGAGAATCAGTTGTGGTCATATCAGATGCATAAGGGAGAGCAGATAGATCCATTCCTTCTCAGGTTGCAGGAGATTCGTGACTATCTTACTTCCGTAGAGTCTACATCAAATCTAGAGTTTATGGTCAAGACTACCCTGGATGTAGTCTTCAAGGTGGGAGACATTTGTCCAAAGTATTTTGGGCAGGGCTACTCTTCTCGGTTGGGAATAAATGTGGGTAGCTCTTCGATAGGAAGTGATCAGGAGGATGACCAAGGCGGGGAGTAGTGGTAAGGGAGCTCGAGTCAAGAAAGATGAGGAGGAGGATGCAGCTCTAGTATCTGTAGGACAACAAGGGAAGAGGAAGAAGAAGGACATATCCAAGGTTAAGTGCTTCCATTGTGGGGAGCTGGGACATTTGCATCCCAGTGTGCTAGGAAGAAAAGCAAGGGAGAGCCTTCTGATTCAAAGGCAACTCTACCTGAGGCAGAGAAAGAGGTCGAGCCTAATGACGAATGTGCCATGAGTGCTCATGCGCCTCTAAAGAAGAAGTGGGGAGACATCGAGTTTTAGATAGGAGGACTACATACTAGGGCAGGATCCTTGAGGTGCCCAAACTCTTGGATCACATACGGCTACGGGAGCCCTTAAAGACAGTAGCATGATGACAGGTTTCAGGTGAAGCAAGGTGTGATGGAGCGGCAAGGCAGTGCTTGAGTGTAGAAGTCTGTAGCAGCGCGGTGGAGGCTGCAGCAGTGCGACAGGCACAAAGGTGTTTGCAGTAGCGCAGTGGCAGCAGAGGGAGAACAGGATAGCAGTCATGGTAACTTCAACATCACGAGGCTTCCAGACTGACCAAGATGTCAGTGTTTGGGTGAAATCAGTTACTTACTTCTCGGTAACTGAGTTGCAGTGCAACGTTAGCAGTGGCAGTGCTATGGGCAGCATGATGCGACATGTTGAGAGGGAGATGCAGTACAGATGTAGCAGTGGCAGTGGCAGTGTCATTGGCAGCAGTACAGGAAACAACAATGCAGTGGATGTGGGGCAGCAGGCCAAGCATCAGCACAAAGTACCAATGCGGAAGATTAGTGTGATGCTTCTATGGTGAAGCATTACTAGAGCACATTCCTCGCTAAGAGGGAGTGTTGATTTTTGGTAGCATCGGATGTGCTCTAGGCATGCAAATTGGTGGAGAGGCTAAGGCACATGAGATCTCCAAGACCCATACATCGTTTGGAGAAATTCCACCCAGATGAAGAGATATTAAAATAATTAATATTTTTAATGGGTTTCCTATGTCTAAATTTAGGAAAATTAAAATATTAATGTGTATTAATATAAAATGGTTGAGAAAGTTCTAAGAGACGAGGATCAAGCCCGATCTAATCTTAGCCGTTGATTAGGGACTTAATCTCAGCCATTGAATCGTCAACAGGAAAAGTATAAGAGAAGGCTTGAGGGTCAGTTGGAGATACACCAAGTTGATCAAGAATTCGATTTTTTGGGGCAAGGTTCGTTGAGAAATCGAGTTAGTGGTCTGTTGTAGCAAGGGGTAGTTCGGAAGAAGGCCGAGAATACATATCAGAGAGGCAGAGAAAGTGTTGGAGAGACAGCGCAGAGCCTAGGAAGGTTGACGCAGAGGCTGAGGAGGCCAACTCAAAAGACGCAGAGGGATAATAGGCTACAAAATGGGCTGCAGAGTTAACGCTAGGCAGAGAAGGCAGTGCTAAGGAATTTTCGTGTGGCAGACTAGGAGTTGAGAGGCAGACATTGAGCAGAAGAGGGTGATGCAGTCCCTGGAGGGTGACGTAGTTCTAGAGAGAAGCTTGGAGAAGCTTTCGTTGTCTAGCTAAGGAACTGTCCAGGTTGCTATGGGATCAATCATCCAGTTGCTGATCAGCCGGAATATTTTCTCCGAGGAGAGGTACTTCTGCCAAGGAAAATTTCTTAAGGGTGACCCATTTCTAGCACCCTAGTTGTATTCAGAAAATGCATAATAATAAAACCCTCATATTTGCTGCACCGGTTTTCCCGAATTGGGTTTTTCCGAGAACGATTGTCCAAAAATAACGGTGTCCCTTGTGTGATTGCCTCAGTTGTTGATTTGTATATATGTGAAGGCAGCATTTGTGTTTATTTCGGTATTTATATTAATAAATAACTTGTTAATGGAATGAACAAGTAGGAGATAATAAACCAGATAATGCAGTAGGGATTTCTATTGTGTAAGACTAAGAAATTTCCACGTGCATCGGGCTCTCCTTCTTCATGCTTTTGTATCCTGCCTCTAGAAACCATCCTTGATTGCCTTCTTGAGTGAGTTTTCCAACGAGCTCATCAAATGATGGGAAAACATTGTTATTGCTTATAGTGGCAATGAAGGTTTCCCAAATAGGAGGGAGACCTCTAAGGGTCACAATCACCAATATCCTGTCATGCACGGTTCCCCCAACTCTCTGCAACTGATCTCTAAGGAAATATATCCTCATAACGTAGGATTGCACAGACTCTCCTCTATTTATCTTCATATCTTTGATTTGATTTGTCAAGGAGATGATTTCATTCAAATTGTTAACTTCATACATGCCAGCTAGCATATCCTACATATCCTTAGACTACTTCAAATTTCCAACATATGCAAGTAAATGACCTTGTAAACCATCAACTATAATTTTCTTTGCTTTTAACTCACATTTCTTTTACCTTTTCTTGGCAGCAGCAGAAGCATTCTTTGGAGGTACAAGTACTTTTCCTTGTATATATTCCTAAGCATCATTGTCTTCAACTATGATTTCCAATTTGATCTTCCAACCAACAAAGTTAGATGAGTCACCCAACCTCTCATTTTCCTTGAAGAAAGAGGAAGAAATTTGACTTGATTAGATAGACTCCTTCAAATTTTCAAAGATGATTGCTCTAGCTCTTGTCTCCTTTGGGCTTGTCCTTCACCTTAGCTCTGATACCATGTCATTTTTACACTGCTCTATGTTGTTTCAATTACTTTGGCCCAATTCAATTGTTCAATTAGTAATATTTTCAATAACAATTAACACTTTTCATCTATCAATAGTAACTGAAGATAGAACAATAATGCAATGACAATAGGAGACAATCAACACATCAGCAAGAAACACCAGATTTTGTCAATGACTAGGGAAAAACCCCACAAGAGGGAAAACCCTTTGAAATTATTCTTGTAAAGATTGTCATAAAATGTTCAACAAAGAGTACAATGAGCCCATACAAAAATATCTAGCAATATCAACTAAACAATATCAGAAATATGATCCCAGCAACAATACTGATCAGAGTCTGTTTTCCCAATCTAGGGTCAACTGTCAAACTGAAACCCTAGATCCCAACTGCATGGAGGAAGAGTTATGCGTATGGCTAAGATGCTCCAACCGCATGGTTATAGCCGAAAATTCTCTGAGTCAACCCTGTGGCTGGAAACCAAAAACCATAATCACAAGTGCGAGATTTGGACCCTGCAATTTCAGACCTGTGCAAACTAATTCAATGAAGAGAGAGAAGTGTTAGGATATTCCGACACATTGGAAATAGTTAAGTATAACTTGGTCTAGTGTAGAGTTAGGTAAAGTGTGTTTCTTTGCTATGTACTTTTGTAACTTACAATCCGACGGTCATGATATGTAGTGATCCAATGGTTCATTTTCTCCTCAGTATTACCAACACTTGACCCGTGGCTTAACACCCAATTGGTCCATGATCTCTATTTAAAGAGCATGGAGGGTCATTTGTACGATAACCGTTCATGAGAGAAGCTTATGTAAATTTTCATTCTTTTATTAATAAATTGCCTAAAGTGGCCGCGTTGGCTCAGGCCGTGGACTGTTTCCCTCTTTGAGGGTTTTAACCACGTCAACAATACTGGTGTATTGATCTATGATCTGTTTGTGAGTGGTGTCCTTTCGTGTTTTGTCTGAGGAACTTAACCTGTAAATTCCTACATGGTATCAGAGCCAAGTTGAGGGCCGCATCCGTTGGTGATCCAAATCTGAAGCCGGTAGAACTGCATCCGACAGCTGTTTCCTAGATCTATTGTTTTTTATTGCTTTTGGTCCGAGAGGACTACTCTATTGTGTTAGTAGCATCTGTTCCAGTGAGGAACCCCTTTCGTTTCACGCGAAAAGGTTTCCGGTAGCCCTAGCTACATCATTTTTAAAATCTGGAGGTATACAGTGTTTATTTGCAGTTTTTAGTTATTTTCTCTCTGTTTATTTCGGTTTATTTAGCTCTTTTTTTATTATCGGATCTATACCTTTCATTTCTGCGTATGCTCTTTGCCCGGCGACTCTGGCGATCCGGGCAAATCAAAAACAGGAAAAAAAAAAAAGAGGATTTTTCTCATGCGTATGCTCTTTTCCACGGCACCTTAGTGTGATCTCAGAAAATCAGAAACATTGAGAAAAATATTTAGTTTCCGGCAAAAGCTAACTTGAAGCCGTAAGGTTTGTTTTTTTTGTATGTCTGCGTTGGGTTTTGTGTTTTTTGTTTTGTAGGCAAAAAAGAGATTTCTCAAGTAAGCACGCACCCCAAAGCTTCAGTGACTAAAAATAAAATTAAAAAAAAAAAACCCCCTTCCTCTTTTCCAAAAATTACTAACCTTTTAATCTAGCTCACTTGGTCCAAAGCTACTTTATGAGAATAGAGGTCCTGAGTTCAAGTCTTTCTTTTTGTTGAGCTAATTAGATTAAGTTTGGAAAGGGAGTGGACTTTTTTTAAATATAACATTATCATTCATTTCTACACATTCCCGCACTTTGTCGGCATCTTCAACAACTTTTCTTCAAAAAGCCATAACTTCTTCATCCGGAAGCCGTTCTCAGAGACATTTTTTTTGGATCAGAGTATTTTTTCAAGATCTTTCCATTGGAACACTTATTTTCAGCATCTACAACGTCAGTTTCTATTAAAAAGGAAAGTCCATGCCAAGTTATTCTTGACAGCACCAACTACTTCCAATGGTGGTCCTACATTGTGGATTTACTTAGAAGTAAAGGTCTTTACAGAATAGCCTTAGACCAAGAAACCAAACTAAAAGATGAAGATAAGGCAGCCAAATGGGAAAATAGGCAAGATCAAGCATGTGGGTTGATAGGGATGCCTATTTCTCCAGACCTTAGATTCCATATCGCAGAACTTGATATTCCTAATGAAGCAATGAAACAGATCACTAAAGTTTTTGGAATTAAAAAAAAAATTTAGAGCCCATCAACTCGAAAATGAGTTGCTTACATTGGACCCCAATAATTTTTCATCCATTGAAGATTTTTTGTCCAAGTTCAAGACCCTTAGACTTCTCTTGGAAGGTGTTAAGGTTAAGAAAGAAGATGGTCACCTTATCTATTCCATTCTTACTAAGTTGGGACCAACCTACTCTGTGTTTGTTTCCACCTTCCATTCTACAAGAGAAGCCTTCATTTCTCAAGGAAAAGACTACAAGTCCCTTCCTTTGATGCCTTTTGTGATTCTTTAATAAGAGAACAAGAAAAACTCTTACACCTTGGTCTTTTTAATCTTGGAAACTATTCTAAGAAAGCCTTAGCCGCCCAGCAGCAACCAAATTCAAAGAACCTTAAGAAGCTGTATTTTTAATCTTGGAAACTTTTCTAAGAAAGCCTTAGCCGCCCAGCAGCAACCAAATTCAAAGAACCTTAAGAAGCTGTATCCTAAAATGAATGGTCCTAACCCAAACAAGGGTCCTAAGCAATTTCAGCTTCAAAATGAAAAATCATTTCAACAAAATGATAAGGCAAATAAAAACAAAGGAAAGAAGACTGATAGACATTGCCACTTTTGTAATCGAGATGGCCACTTAGAATCCAAATGCTTTAAGAAGATGGAAGCCTTGGAAGCAGCAATCAAGAAGCATAACATCCATTTGGAGCACTCTTCAACTTCAACTTCATCTTCAGGAATAGCACTTTCTGCATGTCGTTGCCAAACATCTCAGTCTGCATATGCACTAAATGTATCTTCTTCTAATTCTCATGAGTGGCTCAGTGATTCTGGAGCTTCTTATCACATGGCCAAAAACAAAGCCATGTTTTCTTCTTTAAATGATTGTAACACCAAAAATATATATGTTGGTGATGATAGATCTCTTAGTGTTGTAGGGACTGGAACTGTTCATATAGACAAAGGTCAATTTAATGATGTATTGTGTTCCAACCTTATCCTGCAACTTTCTATCTGCATATCAGATAATTCATTCAGGTGAAGGTAAAATCGTTGAATATTCACCTCACAATGTTGTAATTAAGGACCTAAGAGATCCTAGACAGATTTTAGCTACTGGCATTGCTGATGATTCTACAAGGTCGTATAAGTTTAACAACTTTGGGTCATCAAATCTTTCATCGGTATTTGTTGCTCATAATGATGAAGTGATCAAACTTTGGCATGAGCGATTTGGTCAGTTAAACTATCGCTCCCTTCAGAATCTATGTAAAGAAAATATGGTGACAAGTCTTCCAGTGGTATCTTGCAGAGATGGTGTTTGTTCCGGATGTGTACTTGGAAAACATCATCGAGATAGTTTTGAAAAACGTGCCTCTTGGCACGCCTCAATCCCTTTACAGCTTGTGCATAGTGATTTATGTGGTCCACTTCCAATTGTTTCATTCTCTGGCTACAAGTATTTCTTAACTTTCATTGATGATTTCTCCAAATGCACTTGGGTATACTTCTTAAAACTCAAGAGTGAAGTATTTAACATGTTCTTGGCCTTTAAGGCCTTTGTTGAAAAACAATCTGGACTCAAATTCTTAAGCTAAGATCTGATAATGGCGGAGAATATGTTAACAAAAAATTCATCAACTTTTGCACTGAGAGTGGAATTCAAATGCAACATACTATTCCATATACTCCACAACAAAATGGTGTAGCTGAAAGGAAGAATCACACATTAAAGGAAATAGATTGTATGCTTCAATCTAAAGGACTTAGTCTTAATTTTTGGGTAGAAGCAATTAACTGTGCAAATTACATAATAAATCACACTCCTATTAAGGTTTTAAAGAATATCACTCCAGAAGAAGCATGGAGCTCAATTAAACCAGATTTACGTCACTTTCGTGTTTTTGGAAGTGAAGCATGGGCCCATATTCCAGACGAGAAACATAAAGCTTTAGAACCTAAGAGTGAAAAATGTATTTTTGTTGGATACTCTGAAGATGTAAAAGGTTATAGACTTATTCCATTTAAGTCCAAAAATGTTATCATAAGAAATAAAATTTGATGAAAATAAATCGGCCTGCGAGCCTAGTCCGGCGGATGTGCCACCTCTTCCTATCTCTTCTACTTTTGAAAACATTTCTTCTTCAGATGATGAAAGTGAGGATGACAATCCTCCCCCCCCTTTTCAGATCCTCCTTCAGCTCCTCAACTTCCAAAATGGGTCCATGCTACTTGGGATGCAGCAGGTGCTCTTGCCAGTGATCCTACAGATCAGCGACGTACACGTTCTCAGTTCGATAGAGCCTCTTCTTTACTGGCTCAAGCTTCAGTGAATTATAATCCCGACACATTTGAAAAAGCTTCAGGCCATCCAGATTGGGACGCAGCTATGAATGAAGAATATCGTTCATTATTGGCAAATGATACATGGGATCTTGCTCCTCTACCAAAGGGACAAAAACTTGTTAGATGCAAATGGGTTTACAGAACCAACTATGGACCAGATGGAAAAGTTGATAGACATAAAGCTTGTCTTGTTGCTAAGGGTTTTTCACAAGTTGAAGGCATTGACTATACTGAAACCTTCTCCCCTGTTTCCAAAATGAACTCTATCTGCCTTGTTCTTTCCCTTGTTGCCTCCTTCAAATGGGAAGTCCATTAGATGGATGTTAAATTTGCCTTCTTGCATGGGGACTTGCATGAGGAAATCTATATGGAACAACCTGCTGGCTTTATACAGACAAACTCCAGCCTTGTATGTCGGCTTAAGAAATCCCTTTATGGTCTCAAGCAAGCTCCTCGGGCTTGGTATGCCAAAATGGATAGCTTTCTTTCAGAAACTGGCTTTTCTAGGTGTCATTCTGACAATACTGTCTACACCAAGAAAGTGAACAAGTCCCTTATCATTCTTGTTCTTTATGTTGATGATCTTATTCTTACTAGTAGTGATCCCACCCTTATAAACCAAGTGAAGTCCAACCTTAAAAAGAAGTTTGAAATGACAGACTTAGGACATTTGCATTATTTTATTGGTCTTCAAGTCTTGTAATCCAAGGAAGGTATTTCCCTTTCCCAGTCCAAGTATGCATGTGATCTTCTACGCCATTTTCACATGGAAGACTGTAAGCCAGCCCCTTCTTCCTTTCAGTTTGGAGCCAAAGTTTCAGTCACTTGTACTTCCCCTGAAGTTGATGCTACCTTACACCGTCAACTTGTAGGAAAACTTTTGTATCTAAGCCATACTCGTCCTGACCTTTCCTTTGTTGTTGGCCTTATTGCTTGGTTTATGCAAAACACACATGAAAATCATTGGAAAGCAGCTAAAAGAATACTTCGTTATGTTCGAGGTACAATTCAGTTTGGGATTCATTACAGTGCAAAAGCATCTCCTCTATTGTTTGGTTTCACTGATTCTGATTGGGCTAGTGACCCTGATGATCGGAAGTCTACTGCAGGTTATGTGTTCACTCTTGGTTCAAGACCTATTACATGGGCTTGCAAGAAACAAAGTGCCATTTCTCTTTCTT
>APFE030666969.1:732-31734 GCA_000404065.3 Pinus taeda | reverse complement strand
GGGTTGTAAGAGGCCCGCTGGGTGACAATGATTGGCCTTTACTTGCTGACATTCCAGACATTTTGCAACAAATTGAGTGATATCGCGCTTCATACCTGACCAAAAGAAGAGCTTCTTGGTGTCCGCATACATTTTCCCTTCTCCAGGATGAGCACAATAAACTGCTCTGTGGGCTTCCCCAAGAATGGTATCCCGAAGATCTTTATCATCAGGAATATACATTCTCCCGTGGAATCGTAGGATCCCATCGTTTTCTAGTTCATATCCCTCAAATTTAGATTCTTTTACCCTGTTACCTTCAAGACTTGCTCTTACTTTTAAATACCAGCTGTCATTTATGAGTTGATCCAGTACTCGTTGTCTTAAGTCTACTTTGATGGGTATGAGAGAAAATATCCGAGGTCTTCTGCTTAAAGCATCTGCCACTACATTTTCTTTTCCTTTAATGTATGATATCCCGAAGTCATATTCACTTAAAAATTCACTCCATCGCCGTTGCCTTGCATTTAAGTCTCTTTGGGTGAACAAATATTGTAGACTTTGATGGTCACTTTTAAGTGTAAAACTTCGTCCCACTAGATAGTGTCTCCAAATCTTTAAAGCTAGAACTACAGCAGCTAATTCTAAATCGTGAGTAGCATAGAGCTCTTCATGAGGTTTTAACTTCCTGGAAGCATATGCTATTACTCCTCTATCCTGCATCAACACTGCACCCAGTCCCTGCTTGGATGCATCAGTACATACTGTAAAATCTTTGTCCATGTCAGGGACTCTTAGAATCAGTGCACTGGTGAGTAGTCTTTTGAGTTCGGAGAATGCTTTGCTACATTCCTCGGTCCATTCATACCTAACACCTTTCCGCTGAAGGGTTGTAATTGGCTTTGCGATTTTGGAGAACCCTTCTACAAATCTTCGATAATACCCGGCTAGACCCATAAAGCTTCGTATCTCATGAGCATTTCTCGGTATTGGCCAATCCATGATTGCCTTTACTTTCTCAGGATCTACTGAAATCCCTTCACCTGAAATGATGTGCCCCAAATAATGAATCATTTCCTGAAAGAATGAACACTTCGATAGTTTTCCATACAACTGGCGTTCTCTAAGACAGGACAATACTATCCGCAAATGATCTTCATGCTCTTTCCTATTCTTGGAATAGATGAGTATATCATCTAAAAAGACTTACACAAATTGATCCAGGTATTTACGGAAAACGCTATTCATAAGATTCATGAATACAGCTGGTGCATTAGTTAACCCAAATGGCACCACGGTGAATTCATAATGTCCAAAACGCGTCCGGAATGCAGTTTTGGAAATATCATTCTCAGAAATCCTTAACTGATGATAGCCTGATCGAAGGTCAATTTTTGAAAAGACAGCAGCTCCTTTCATTTGATCGAAAAGATCGTCAATTCGAGGCATAGGGTATTGATTCTTTACTGTAGCTCGATTCAAGTCTCGATAATCCACGCATAATCTTAAAGTTCCATCCTTCTTCTTCACGAAAATTACCGGAGCGCGCCAAGGTGATGCGCTGGGCCGAATATGCCCTACATCTAGTAGTTCCTTTAATTGGATCTGCAGTTCCCGAAGTTCTGGCGCCGTCATTCTATAAGGTGCTTTAGAGATTGGTTGGGTACCTGGTTTTAACTCAATAGTAAGGTCCAACTCTCTTACCGGAGGTAATCCAGGTAGTTCTTTTGGAAATACATCTAGAAATTCGGCCAACACCGGGTATTGTCCTAGGCATGGCCCTTTTTCTTGGCTTACTTCTTGAATTACATAAGCCTAGCAACCTTTCCTCAAGCAACGCTTCATCTGCATTACTGAAATGTAGCGTAAAGAGACTTCCCTCTTGATTCCCTCAATTTGGATGGCTTCTCCTTTATCATTTATGCCTAGAATCCTTTTCCCATAACAGTCTACCCAAGCTCGGTGAGCTTCTAGCCAATCCATACCTATGATAAGATCATATGTCCCTAATGCGGTGACATAAACCTTCAGTTTAGTCAAACAGACCCCAAGGTCAATTTCGCATTGATCCACACTCAAGCCTACGGTTTGGAGTTCTTCTGAGGCCATTTCCACTTGATGGAAATCATTTTGTCTACGAGCTGCCAGCCCACATTTGTTTAATGCATATGATGAAATGAAACTATCTGTGGCACCAATATCAAATAAAATTTTGAGTTTTGTACCATTGATAGTAACTGAAGATTCCACTACCGTGGATTGATGTGCTGCTTGGTCGCGATCGACCACTGCATGAATTCAATGATTACTTCGGTTGTCTGAATTTGGTTCCTTCCCAGTCCTATGCAATATATTCGACGAAGCTCTGGGGCAGTCCCGTTGAAAGTGCGGCCCCCTACATCCCCAACAATTAAGTGGTGCTGATCCTCTTGAGTCAGGGCGTGAATTCCTAGAGAACGAGCTTCGTCCTCTCATGCTGATTCCTCTGGAATTTCTCCCTCCACTAGCGGTCCTTTGAGATGCACAGGGGCTGGTGTTTGATGATCCCGCGGCTATAGTGTTTACTGCCATGGGAGCTCCCATCCCTATATTTCTCGGGGCAAACCTGTTACCGTATGGTGGCCTCGAGCTACCCCCTCTGAAAAAGTTCCGAGGAGTCTTTCCTGGAAATCCTGATTGGACAGGCCCTGTTGGCCCCATATCCTTTTTGATCCCCAGGTGCTCTTCTGCATAACGACCACATTCGACTGCCTCGGCTACTGATGATGGCTTCCACATGCTTACCAAGGCTCTGATGCGAGGATTTAACCCAAAAATAAAGCGTTCAGCCTGACGTTCATCTGAGTCTAAGTAATGAATGTATTTTACCAATTCCATAAACCTTATCTCGTACTCTTCCACCATTTTACTTCCCTGAATTAACGTATGAAAGGCTCTTGCTTGCTGTTGCTGAAAGTACGGAGGTAAATACTTTGCGCGAAACCTTTCCTCAAATAGTTCCCATGGGGCATTATCTGATGTAAGGTGCAGCTGCTTTTCCAGATTTCCCCACCAAATCAAGGCACTTTCCTTGAGTTGAAACACAGCAATTTTTGTCTTTGCCGAAGACGAATATTCTCTTAACCTAAAACATCTGTTCATTCCCTCCAACCATGCTTCAACGCGTTCACCTGCCCGGCCTCCTGAGAATTCCGAGAGTCTGATTTTCTGAAGCTCCCTAGAGATGTCTTCTTTCGATCTTCTAGGCTCGAAATTCTTCGGTTCCGCTAAACTGGTAGCCAAATGATGGGGTTCCTCTTTGGTTTTAGCCTTAGTGGATTCTTTTAATGTTTCTAAAAAGGCTTCCAAGGAGTTCATTATCACAGTTAACTCTGGCGCTGGGCGATTGATGTTGATAAAGGTCTCGGTGGTGACGATGGGGATGATGATGACGACGGCGGCGGCATTAAAGGTGGTGATGCTGCCTGATCACGTCGTCGTCGCTCATACTTCTTTACCATTGTAGTGGTTCCTGGACACATAATAAAATTTTATCAAAAATTATGAGGTAGACAACCGAATTTTTAACACGTAAATTTCTTTTGCGACTTCACATTCATAAACGGGTATAGTTTTGCTATTTTTACCCGCTAGGCGGATCTTACTGGTACCGAGGTCAAGGAGGGTGGTCTCGCGACCTCCTTGTCCTAATACAGGGTTTTCTACCCTAATATGAATAATGCAGAAGTGTATGGTTATTAACTCCTAAGGTAAGACATCTAAAGTTGATTTACCTAATAATACTCATACAAATAAATGTTAAATACTTCGCCACAAGTACGTTGATAACATACCCACCATATCTCAAACTAGTCATTACATTTGGGAGAGGTCATACATACTTATATTTTGAATATAAATTACTTGGATATGGATTAAGTCCGCAAAAGAAGGGTTGTTTTGGTTCCCTATTAGTTTGACTTTTTTAGCCTAAAATTTACCATAGACATGCAGTCTGTTTTACTAGGGTTTTGACATCAAACCTTAATAATTTAAAGTTTGTCTAGGTTTTACAAACTCTAGATTCGACCTTCAAACTTTTCCAACTTCATTATCTTCGATATCAATAGTACAAAGGTTTTACAAACCCAAAAACATTCAAAACATTAGACTTCCAAACCATTGTTGTTGTAAACTCAACAAGTCTCAACCTTTCAATGTAGAAAAAGTATTTTGCTCCTGATATGACTTAACATATTTATAAATATATATTGCTATGATTGAGAGAATTCTTCTATTACTATAACAGCAATATCATGTAAGAACCTTCCAGATCTTATTTAACACGTGCATCTTGACATTCATCACTGTGGTTGCTCCAACGGGTAGAATAAACCATAAAGAAAAATTTAGACAGATGTCTAAGCCTTTAAACATTTTATCATACCGTAGATTATAATCTCCTCATAAAGGTAATAAGTTATTCAGATCAGACAGGTTGGTTTCCTTGCAGAGGTTGGCCTATTTTCACAGGATTTCATCCTTCCTTTATATAAAAAGAACATCAGATTGAGCAGTTTTCTTCAGATTTGGTATATTTTATTAATTATCCGGTTAATGGGCTTAGATTAATATCCTTCCAGGGTCCTTGATTACTTTATGGAATTTCAAAGATAACACATGATTCTTCAGAACTTGAGAACCTCAAAGAGTTCGAATGTAGGACTAGAAGCATATCTAGTTTTGACATTCATGAATCTAACAAAAACAGTCCTAAATACATTAAAATCAATAATCTGATGCATCCTCCTTTCTGTTACATGGTCATTTACCATCAGACAACACTCATTTCGCATCTAGGTGGCTGTAGACATAATTATAAATAATGGCTTAGTTATGCCATCAATAAAACCCATCTTCCCAGAATAAAAAAAAAAATTAGTCACAGGTATCTATTGAAATTTCACACGAAACAAGGTCGTCTTATATTTCATCTATCTATTTGATATTTTGAGAATAAGGACAGTAATTAGTGATTTGTTTTCAGCACAAATCTACTAGTCTCATTAAATTGTGTTCTTGCATCAAAGTTTCACCCTGCCTTAATTAGTTTCTCCAAAAGGTAGAGATGGCAGTTATTAGAAGTAAAATTTTGATAATTATCTTTATTTCTGTCCCATTTGCAAGGATGCTCACTATTATGGTACACAAAAACACAGAATTTGAATTTTATTACATTGTCAACAAGGTCAACTGGCATGCAAGATGGAAAAGCTTATAGCAGACACAGTATCCCAAGATACGCAGAAAATGTAAGGACGCTCTATCCATATTAAAGTTACCAGACTCAGAATCAGCAAAAACTCAGTGAGGCAAAAGAGCAATGAGTTCAAATCAGATTGAGAATAAAGCAGCTTAAACAAGTCAAAAAAATGAGAGAAAACACACTAAAACTGGGTATTATAGACCACCTGGTGCAATCTGTACTTAATCCATGACTTAAACTCGCGATACATACTGAACTCATAAGTTTGACTCATGTTGACCAAGTCAAACCTGGTCAACAAGAGTTTGACTTGAGTTGATTAAGTCAAAATTGGTGAACACAAATCTGAATGACCCTAAGTAGAATCAGATCGTTTGGAGGCCCATCCGATCCAAACTCACTGAATCGCCCTCTAAATGCAAATCTGGTAACTATGATCCATATGTGGCCGAGATCAAGTCTTTATAACTCTGGGCAGAATTAGGGGACAACTATACTATCAGAGAAGGTCGATTTCTTCTCTGTATTGGAAGCTGAATTCATTGGCACCATTTAGGGGTTATTTTGGGTTGAATTTCCTTCATATTTCTCAGAGGCTAAGGTTATCCTTTGATAAGCTGAATTAATCTTGCTAAAGAGGTCGGAATTTTCTTGGGGTGATAGGCCGAGTGCATTTAATTTGGAGGCAGATTCCCTTTTAACATTTTCAGACTGATTCTTCAGTCATTGGGAAAGCCGAATCATCTTAATTTGGGGAGGTCGCATTTTCAGAAGTCTGAGATCGATTGATCACATCGGCATTCATATTAGTTGCATGAAGAAAATTGAACGATCTTAAAAAATCAATATCATATCCTGTAGCTTCCTGTCAGTTTAATCGAAGCGATCCGGCCAAAATTGAACGTGAGTGCAATTGTGGGTATCTTGCAGTGCGCTCATGTGGATCGAGTAACTTGTGCGTGAGAAATATTGTAGATGCACGATGAACAAAAATTAATGTGCATAAGCCTGTAGTATGTACCCGTGCGAACTCCAGATGGTCACTATGTGGTACATAGAAGTTTTGGGTTACAAATTTACATTTGACCTTCTCTCCTGGCCCGCTCCTCGGCCAACCCGCGAGGGGCGTACACATACACATTGCCTGGCTGCTTTGTAGGCACCGAATACAATGAAAGAAGCAGTACGAACAACCCTGTGTTTATGCCCACCGACGTCAGCAACGCTGAAACTATCATTTTTGCCCGTAACCTAAAAATTTACGCTGCGTTTTCTGGATAGTAGAATTAAAGCGGCAGGCAAACTTTACCTTACCTGGATTTTTCATTAAAGCAGCAGGCAAACCGTAAGGGGCTTCGCAATAGCCGAATTCGCGGACTGTGCGTTGTTATATTTAGTTTCCAAAAGATCTATAACCCTATAAATTGATCAGGTTTTCCCACACGACTGATGTGATGTTAGAAATCCTCGTTCCGAGAACCTTCAACCGTATGGAAAGCTTTTCGGCTTATAAATAGTAAGTCACTTTGGACATTGATAGTTGTCACACCGCACAAAATTGGAATCCCTTACAGAACGTTTGGCAATGCTTTATAGTATATACGGTGACAATGTTGGTAAATTTAAATCCTGTTGAAACGCGACATTCCTGAACCGTGATACCAGACAGACTTGACGAAAATACATGTGGAGCCGTGAAACTTAGAAATTTTACAAGGTTCTTCGCAAAAAATTACAGCTCCATTATTTACATCGGACCATAATTCATACTCGTATTATATCACGCAGTTTATGTAGTTTTGAATCTCAATGCCACCTAAACGACGCAACAGACTCGTACGGAAACCATAAACCAGAGGTCGCAAGATTAAGGGCTCTGATACCATATGTAAAGACCAGTAAACACAATGCTTCAAGAACCGAAAACTGAAATACAAAACCATAAAATAATGAAAACCTACCTGGACTGCTGTCGACGGATTTTGCTGTCTGCTCCTGTTCTCCTGTTCTCCTGATTCGATTACTGGGAAACCAATTCCTCCCAGCCAATCCAGCAAGCTTCTGTGAAGCTTACTGCCCCCGTGCCCAGAACCTCAGGTCAATCAAAGCTCTCGTTCCTGTTCTCGATCTTCCTCTGCCCTCTGTCCTCCTCTCAGTTTTTCCTCCCCCTCCTCGGCTCAGTCCAGTGGTTTTATATCAAGGTTGGCGGTGGCCGCCTTCTAGCCTTCGACCACCGCTGTTGCAGCTCTTGACACCTCCCGGCATGCATATCTCCTTAGATATTTTCTGATCGGATTTGGTTGCTGTCGACCGTGCATGAGGTTTCATTTTTTTATGAGTTAATGACCTTTATGAAATGTTATGTCCCCTTTTACATAATTCAAATCTTTCATATTTATTTATAAAGTTTATTTTTAGGTTTATTTCTTTATTATATACTTTAATAAAATGAATTTTAAATTATATATATATTATAAAGTTTAAACTTTATATTTATTTATTAAAATTTAACTTATTTTCATTTTTAAAGTTTAGGCTTATATTAAATGGGTCGTTACAGATAATTACTTCTAATGATATAGATCTTTTAACAATTCCAATTAATCATTAAGTAGTTACACTTCAGAAATTCAACCATAAAACCATAAGGATAGTAGAGATCACAATGCACAAATAGAACATGAAATTTACTTTAGGAAAACCCAGTTAGGGGGAAAAACCTAGCAACCTTTTCCTTTGAGAAACTCTTCAGTTCAACAAGAGATACATCTAAAGCTCCTAGTCAACTATGTGATCAAATTGATAAACAAGATATGGTCAAACCTGTTCAAGCAGCCCTGTAGTCAAATTAAGTCAAGCCAAACTTTTTCCCTTCAAACTTTGGCCCTCTCTGATCTGCCCTAAGCTGAATTTCAGCCTCCAAAATATGCCTAGAAAACTTGGCTTGCACACAATTTTTGCTTGCCCAAAATTCTGGCCTACTCAAAATATGCTGCCCAAAAAATGTCCAAAATTCACACATGCAAATTCAAGAGAGAGAGAGAGATAGATGCTAGAGATGAATTCATCCTTCTTATCCTTCTTTGTCCTTCTTCTCCTTTGCTTGGATGCTTAGAAACTCTGATTCTTGTGTGAGGTTGAATGATGCCTTTGAGGAGGAGATCAAATGCCTTTATCTAGTGTTTTGTCTTCACGAATGGGTTTGTCTCTTCACTGGAGCCGACTTGGCTTGAGGGAGGGTCGACTTGACCAGTTTGGAGCCAAAAATTCAAAATTCAAAATTTTCTCTTTTAAATCCGACATGAAGAACATGTCTTATAATAATTCTTTCAATGGATAATCAATAAAAATGACATGAAGAACATGTCTTATATTTACATTATACATTACAAGGGTTAAAATATATATTATGAAGACCGACCATAGCTACAAAATTCAACACTCTCTCTTAGTTAGGGAGGTATTCATAATGACTAGACAAATGTTCTTCATGTTGACAAATATCTCTAAGGTGATACCAAATCATCAATAGTATCAACATCATTCAACTACTATAATTCTGGCCAAATAACTTGGCACATGGTAGATCAACAACATCAACAGGGTACCATAATTTTGGTCAGTACCTCTGACACATGGTGCATTCTCACCATAATTATGTTCGGTACTCCTGACACATGGTAGATTAACCATAATTATGGTTGGTACCTCTGACACGTGTATCCTCACCATAATTCTAGTTGGTACTTTTGACACATGGTACATCATTAGCATCAAGTAATCACTATAAATCTAGTCTATCTTGACACATGGTATACAGACTAGTCTTGGCTCACCATTATTTTGGTCGGTACCTGATACATGATGAATCCCCAAAGGCCACACTCTATCTGAGTAATTCTGGGTCTGATGCTAATGAAATTGATGCTGAAAGGTGTTAGTTTTTGTAGCATCAGACAGGTGTTCTAGTCTTGATTTGTGTCCAAGAGGCTAAGGAACATAAGATCTCCAAAACCTAGAAAAGGTTCAAGGAAAAAACACAGAGACCACTCAATTAGATTAATTGATCGATAATTAAGAAATGCCTAAGTCTAACTTAGGGAAATCGATTAATTAAAGGGAATTAATTGAGGATGATCGAGAATGTTCTAGAGATTCACATGGATCGAGTTTAAGATGATCTTAACTGTTGATGAGGATCTAACCATGTCCGTTGAAGCTCCAACGAGAGATTATAAGAGCAAGTCGATGGGATGGAGATAGACACAAGTGAGGGAGCAATCATCTAGGCAGTGCAAATTTACTTATGCACAGTGATTCAGTGAGGGAATAATTTGAGCCAGTGAAGGAGCATTAGTGATCAGCAAAGTGAATTCAGAAGGAATTTCCCAACAGATTCCCGGTGTCGGAGAGGCGGGAAAGAGGAAGGCCGAATTATTCTATAGAAAGTCCATCAAGGCAATGCGAGTTAGCCAGAAACCCTGGTGCGAGTGCCAGGAAGAGATCAATTCAGTTGTTGGAGGTCGGGAAATCACATGGAATACAAAGAGAGTCATTTTCAGAGGCAGAGGGAGGCTAGACGGCCTAGTTGGAGGCAGTTTTAAGGGTCGTCCAGACTTGTGCGGGCCAGCAGTGCAAGTAGCCAGAAGGTAGTATGAGGAGACAAGTTGTTTTGTAGAGGGAAAAAATTCTCTCCCATAAATTTTGCTAAATTATTTGTCAAAGGATTGCCAGTGAGGCATCCTGATTATCATACTCAGATTCACAATAAAATAAACCCTCTTCTGCTGCACCGATTTTCCCTTTCTGGGTTTTTCTAGGGACATTGGTCCAAAATAACTATGTTAACTGTGTGCATGAATTTCTCTGTTCCAGTTTAATTTTCCACGATGTATTTATTTTGTTGTGAAGGATTGCAATGTGATTTATTCGATATTAATCAAAAAATTAATAAACTATTAATCAATTAAGAGAATAAATTCCAATAGTTCTAGCTCAAGGAATTTTCACAAAAGGCCTCACTCTATATGAGTAATTATGAGCCTCTAGGACCATTCTTCCTTAGTCTGGTTAATATAATTGACACAGGGAGAATGACCGTCCTTTGCGAGGCCATTCTCCCTAATTCTAGTCATTTATGACATAGGGAGAATGTCAGTCGAGGATATTATCTCATCAACACTCCCTCTAAATGAGAGAGGCATTCTCAACAAGTCCAAGCTTGTCCCTAAAGTATACAAACTTTGCTCTGGACAAAGGCTTTGGAAGAATATTGGCTATCTGCTCATCGGTAGAGACATACTAGAGCTTCACTGCTCCCTTTTGCACCATGTCACGAATGAAGTGGTACTTGATCTCGATGTGCTTTGACCTGTCATGGAAAATTGGATTCTTTGTCAGCTTCACACAACTTTGATTATCACAATATATCACGTCAGTTCTAGCACATGATCAAAGAATTCTGCGAGTAACTTCCGAATCCATCCTACTTCACAACTCACCAAGCAAGCTGCAAGATATTTTGCCTCGCCGTACTAAGTGCAACAAATGTCTGCTTCCTACTCATCCGCGAAATCATAGTAGAGCCCAAACTGAAGCATCCTCCAGATGTACTCTTTCTGCCGTTAGTGCTCCCTACCCAGTTTGCACCTGTATAACCCTATAATTGTATATCACCATTTGAGACATCTCAAACCATAGTCAACCATACCACACAAATATCTCAATATGTGCTTTGCTACAATCCAATGATCATGTCTTGGTTCCACCTGGAACTAGCTCAACGTGTTCACGACAAAGAAAATATCTAGCATGGTATTAGCCAAATACATCAACAAGCCAGTCAACTTTCAATACATGGATGGATCTACCAAATTTGACTCAGAGTCTCTCAGGTTTCTTAGATTTGTCACCATGGAAGTCGTCATTAAATTATAGTCCACCATTCCAAACTTTTGCAGGATCTTGATAATATATTTTCCTTGACCAAGAAAGGCTTCACCAAGCTTCTGCCATACTTCTAGCCCCAAATAGTAGTGCATTAACCCAAGATCCTTCATATTAAATTCAAAAGCCAACACCAAAAAATGAGATTCTCCACACCTATTAGAAATAAGTCATCAACATGCAATAGTAGGATCACAGGTTAATTCTTCTCAACCTTAAAGTACAGGTTTGGATCAACATCACTTTTGGAGAAGCCAAGCCCTGTTAGAATAACTGTCAATTCAAGAGTACCAAGCTCTAGGTGCTTGCTTAAGAGCATACAAGGATTTCTTCAATCTGCAAACACGAGATTCTCTTCCATGAACCTCAAAACCTTGAGGTTTTTCTCTGTACACTTCCTCCTCAATCACATTGTTGAGGAATACAGTCTTTACATCCATCTGATGTAAGTTCCAACCCATAGAAAAAGCAATAGAAATAATATATCTAATGGCAGTATACTTGGAAACCAGAGAAAAGGTCTCATCGTAGTCCTCTCCCTCTTTCTGGGAGAACCCTCTAGCCACATATATTTCATTTTATTTGTCAATGTTTCCATCCACTATATGATTCATATTGTATATCCATTTGGAGGTTACCACATACTTTCCTTCAGGTCTTAGCATAATTTCTTATACATCATTCTTCATAATCGATTGGTATTCTTCTAAGATTGCATCCTTCCAAACTTGCTAGCTAGCTGCCTCTTCATAGGTGGAAGGTTCAAAATCAATCAGATTGGTCATGAAAGTTGCATAACCAGAATACCTCTTTGGTCTCTTGCTTGCCCTTAAGGTACCACGTGGTGTTGGATGTACTTATGCTTCTTGCAAAGTGGATCTAAGCCATGCTAGTCTCTTCCTATTTTCAAGAACAACAAATGGGTGTTGTTGTCGCTCAAATTGTACAAGCACAGTGCGACAACGACTCAAGGCGGAGGTTGTCACTCTGATCCGTGTCCTCTCTGTTCTAGGTCTCCCAAAAACAAGATATGGGGGATAATCCCTATGAAATATGAGAATGCAATACTTGTTGGTAACCAACAAGTCTGGGAGACACAACTGAATGGCCTAGCCGCTTGGTTGATTTAGCATGTTATTGAGATTAGATTAGATTCTTATGTGAGACCGGTGCCTTATGGAGTCAATTACTTGATTTATATCAATTATGTACCAAATGACCGGATGAACAATTGTTGCTTGGATATGCTTTGCTATCCTATATGAGATGCAAGTCCTACAACCTAGGTGAAATGCAAAATCTTGGTTTATTTTAATTATATGACTACCTAAGTGAATCCCTTAATCCCCAGTTGTTTTGAGGCTAGTCTCTAAAGTAGGTTGTAGAGAGAAAGTCAAGGCAAAGCAAGCAATGGCTTGGTTAACAATACCTCACCTTGAAATCTAGCTACCCGATGCCTCTGGCGCTGCAAAGACTGTGGCTTTGACAACTGCAAGGTCATCATGTTAACCACTAGAGAGGGTCTATCCTTTGCAAGCTAAAAGAAGTGTTGATTTGGGGTAGCATCGGATGTGATCTAGCCATGAAAATTGGTGGAGAGGCTAAAGCACATGATCTCTCCAAGACCCAAAAATGGTTTGGGCAGATTCTAACCAGATTGGGAGATATTAAAATAATTAATATTTTTAATGGAGTTACTAAGTCTAAACTTAGGAAAAATAAAATATTAATTAGTATTAATATAAAATTGGGTTAGAAGGTTCCAAAATTCATGGATCAAGCCAAATATCACTTAGCCATTGATTAGAGATTTAATTTCGGCCATTGATGGACCAACGAGAAAAGTATAAGAAGAGGCTTGAGGGTCGTTGAAGAACACACTGAGGCCAATCAATTCGATTTCTGAGCGGGGTTAGCTGAGAAATTCGAACTAGTGGTCTGGAGAGCAGCAGGAGGCAGCAAGTATGGAACAAAGAGTCGGGAACAACCCTAGAAGACTAGAGCAGAGGTTGGAGAGGCAAACACAGAGCCTCTCAGGCAGATGTAGAGGCAACAGAATGCGCAGTCACTAGAGGGCCTGCGTGGGTGATGCAGAGAAGCCCAGTGCTGACGCAGAGAGGCAGGCGCTGACTTAGAGGGTCTAGGAGCTACACAGAGGTCAGCCAGGCTGACGCTGAGACTAGGAGAAGTGTTGGAGAATTTTCTCTCTGTTGGGTTAGCCAGTTTGGCACCCAGTTGTACTGAAGAATTGTTGAATAATAAAATCCTCCCTTGCTATACCGATTTTCGCACATTGGGTTTTTCCGGGGACTGTTGTCCAAAATATCTGCGTTGATGTGTTGATTCTTGTGCATGTGTTTGTTTCTGTATTATGGTCTGATATCTGCAGCAAAATTTATTTTAATGTTAACTGAAGGATTTTCATAAATAACTTATTGGGAAAATAAGTAGGTAAAATAAATCAGTTGCTTCAGTGATAGAATTTTCAAATGGTATCAGAGCGAGTAATCAAAGATAGGAAGGGAAAATCAATTATGGGTCGAGACCATGATGCAAAGGCATCTACGTCAGGAGACTCACACATATTTTCAGAAAATTGCACAAGAAAAAGTGATTTCGATTTCTCTATGTTGGCTTCAAGGCTGGAAGAGGAAGTGGCCTGTGTGACTAGCTCTGCATCATCAGAGGTGTGGTACATAGACAATGGAGCCTCTTAGCATATGACGGGAATCCGGGAATGTTTCTCAAATTATTGGGAGGAGAATATGAACTTTCAGATCACCATGGGGAACAAGGGAAAGTGTACTCCAGTAGGGAGGGTACCATAGTTTTTCAAACAAAGACAGAAGAGCAGTTTTGTGCTACCAATGTGCTACATGTACCAGAATTGGGGATGAACATACTTTCCGTATAGCAACTTCAAGGCAAAGACTATGAAGTTTTCTTCATCAAGGAGAAAGTATATGTCAAACACCCAAGCTAGAAAAAGAAAGTGCAGATTGGGATCAAAAGTAACAGGTTGTATAGACTACAACTAGAATCACCAATGGCACTAGTAGGCAATCATGGAGACAGAGATTTGAACGAACTATGGCACAAAAGAATGGGACATCTGCAGTATGGGGCTCTGAGAATTTTGAGGAGAACTATAACAGGAGTTCCGGATTTTAGTACGAAACGAGATGATGCATGCAGAGGATGTGCTCTAGGAAAGTATGCCAAAGAAGCATTTCCTAGAAGTAAAAACAGGGCCAAGAGTGTACTAGGATTGATACACTCAGATATCTGCGGACCCATTTCCACTAAATCTCTTAGTGGTGCCGAGTACTTCCTCACCTTCATTGATGACCACTCAAGGAAAACTTGGATTTATTTTTTGAAAACCAAGGACGAGGCTTTCTGTCGATTCAAAGAGTTCAAGGCTCTAGTGGAGAATCTGACTCGGAAGAAAATAAAAGTTTTGCACTCAGATAATGGTGGAGAGTGTGTCAATAAGGACTTCACTGATTTTTGCGCTAAGGAGGGCATCAGAAGAGAGTGGACAACTCCTTACAATCCGGAGCAGAACAAAGTAGTAGAGAGAAGGAACAGGACTATTGTAGAAGCAGCTAGGGCCATGATGTATGATCAGGATATGCCAAAATTCTTGTGGGCAGTAGCATGCAACACAATAGTCTATGTTCAAAATAGAACTCCTCATCGGGCATTAGGCAAGATTACTCCAGAGAAATTCTTCACAGGGAAGACGCCTGAAGTTAGTTACTTCCGGATATTTGGGAGCTTAGCATATTGCTGCATACCCAAGGAAAAGAGGAATAAGTTGGATCAAACTGTAGAGAAAGGATATCTAGTGGGATATAGCGAGAACGCTAAGGCATACAAAATCTATCTTCCGGGGAGCAGGAAGGTAGTACTTCGATGAGATGTAAAGTTCAAGGAGGACATGGCTTTCAAAGAATCTCAAGAAATGCCTTCTAAGGAGCAGTCAAAATAGGAATTGTCGATCAAACCTCTTCAACCAATGAAAGAAAAGAATTCTTCCTCCGGTTAGGAAGAATCACAGGATGAGGAGGAGCTAACGGAAGCACCTGTTGGCAGAGGAAGAACGAGTAAGGAACTTCGTCAGATTCTGTGAGATGCAAAGGACTTCATCGGTGCGCCAAGGAACAATAAGAGGGAGAGAAAACAACCAGATAGATATCAGGCATTAGTAGCTCAAGATGGGGAGTCTGCCAGTTTTCAGCAGGCTCAACATCAAGTTTGGCTGGATGCGATGGTAGAGGAGTACAACTCCATAATGGTGAACGATGTCTGGGAGGTAGTGCCAAGGCCTCAAGACAGATCAGTGGTAGGTTCAAGATGGATCTACAAGATCAAATACGCTGCAAACGGTAGTGTTGAGAAATACAAAGCCAGGTTTGTGGCTAAGGGGTATGCTCAGAAGAACGAAATTGACTACAAAGAGACCTTCGCCTCGGTAGCCAGGTATACATCTATTAGAACCGTGATATCTCTTGCAGCACAGATGGGGTGGGAGATTTATCAGATGGATGTCAAAACGGCATTTCTGAACAGAGCGATAGGAAAAGAGGTATACATTGAACAACCAGAGGGCTTTGAGACACATGAGAAGAAGTCTCATGTATGAAGTTTGAAGAAAGCCCTGTATGGGCTGAAACAGGCACCTAGAGCATGGTATGGTCAAATTGATGGCTACTTGCAGAAAATGGGATTTGTCAAGAGTGACGTAGATCCAAATCTCTACTATCTGGCTGTAGAGAATGAGCCTCTAATCTTAGTATTATATGTGGATGATCTCTTCCTGACAGGATCATCCAAGCTCATAAGGGACTGCAAGAAGAATCTAGCCACAGAATTCGACATGAAAGATTTGGGACGAATGCATTATTTCTTGGGGTTGGAAGTTTGGCGGCAAAAGGGGGAGATCTTCCTTGGGCAAGGGAGATATGCTATAGAAATCCTAAAGAGATTCAGGATGGAGGACTGTAGACCCATGGCTACTCCAATGATAACCAACTAGAAGTAGATTGATGCATCAAAAGACAAGGATGTTGATCCCACCTGATACAGGCAGCTCATAGGGTCCCTGATGTATCTGGTCAATACCGGGCCAGACATTTGCTATGTTGTCAACACCCTCAGTTAGTTCATGGTGGAGCCGAAGAGGGCGCAGTGGGCAGCAGCCAAACATGTTCTCAGGTATTTATAGGGAATGGTCGATTATGGACTCTTGTACACTAGGAGTAAGGATATCAGATTGAGTGGATTTACTGATGCAGATTGGGAAGGAAGTTCAGTGGATAGGAAAAGTACCTTTGGGTACTGTTTCAACATTGGATCAGGAATGACCTCCTGGTGCAGTAGGAAACAAAAATCCGTGGCTCTGAGCTCAGCTAAGGCAGAATATATGGTTGCGAGCACAGCTTCGTGTGAGGTCATATGGATTAGAAAAATTGCTTGTGAACCTATTCAGAAGAAAGATGGAGGCAACCAAGATCATGTGCGATAATCAGAGTTGCATCAAGCTCTCTGAGAATCCAGTGTTTCATGATCGGTTAAAGCATATTGATATCCGGTGTCACTTTGTCAGATCCAAAGAGGAGTTGTACAGTTGAACTACACTCCTACTTGAGAACAGGTGGTAGACATCCTCACCAAGGCCCTTGGAAGAACAAAGTTTGATTACTTCAGGGAAAAGACGAGCATGATAAAGAATCCATTTCAATAGCAGAAATCGGGGTGATATTACCGTGCAGTAGCAGTCAGCGGTAGCACGGTGAAACATGATGAGAAGAGGATGCAGTGCAGATGCAGTGTTGGGAAGAAGGACCAGCAACAGCACAGATGCAGAGGGAGTTGCAGTGCAGCTGCAGTGTTGGGAGAAAGGACTAGCAGCAACACAGATGCAGAGGGAGCTATCGTACGAATGAAGCAGTGGCAGAGGCAGAGCCATGTGCAGCAGTATAGGATGCAGCAGTGCAGAGGATGTTGGGCAGGGAGGCCTAGTAGCATCACAAGTACCGGTGCCGGATAATCAGAGTGATGCTCAGTGAGGAGTATCACTAGAGCACAGTCCTCGCTAAGAGGGAGTGTTGATTTGGGGTAGCATTAGATGTGCTCTAGCCATGAAAATTGGTGGAGAGGCTAAAGCACATGAAATCTACAAGACCTAAAAATGGTTTGGGAAGATTCTAACCGGTTTGGGAGATATCAAAATAATTAATATTTTTAATGGATTTCCTAAGTCTAAACTTAGGAAAAATAAAATATTAATTAGTATTAATATAAAACTGGGTTAGACGGTTCCAAAAGTCATGGATCAAGCCAAATCTAATCTCAGTCGTTGATTAGAGATTTAGTCTCGACCTTTTATGGACCAATGAGAAAAGTATAAGAAGAGGCTTGAGGGTCAGTTGGAGAACACTATGAGGGAGACCAGTCAGTTCGATTTCTAGAGAGGGGTTAGTTGAGAAATTCGAACTAGTGTTCTAGAGAGCAACAAGAGGCAGAGAGTCAGGAACAGCCCCAGAAGACCAATGCAAGAGGCCTTCGCAGTCATTGGAGGGCCTGTATGGGTGACGCAGAGAAGCCCAGTGCTGACGCAGAGAGGTAGGAGCTGACTCAGAGGGTTTGGGAGCTACGCAGAGGTCAGCCAGGCTGACGCTGAGACTGGGAGAAGTGTTGGAGAATTTTCTCTCTGTTGGGTAAGCCAGTTTGGCACCCAGTTGTACTGAAAATTTGTTGAATAATAAAATCCTCCCTTGCTGCACCGGTTTTCCCACATTGGATTTTTCCGGGGACTGTTGTCCAAAATATCTGTCGATGTGTTGATTCTTGTGCAACTGTTTGTTTTTGTATTATGGTGTGATATTTGCAGCAGAATTTATTTTAATGTTTACTGAAGGATTTTCATAAATAGCTTATTGGAAAAATAAGTAGGTAAAATAGAAGGGTGGCCCTATATGTCTGTCAACCAAGTTTATGCTTGGAGGTTAACTAATTAATGCAAGACTAGACCTAGGATGCAAATGCAAGATGATGAGTGCTCTTTAGGTGAGATTACTTAATGTTCTTAAGTACTTAGATGATCTTTGATTAAGACAATAGAGTACTTAAGCAATATATGAATGATAATCCCAACTACAAGAGAATATGCTCAAAATTAACGATGCCATAACATGTTGTCGGTATAAAAGATAGGCAATTGCTCAAGTGATGAATAGAACAAGATCAATAATACAATTAGAAATTGCCAATATGCCAATTAAACACAAGATAACATTCACAAGGGATATTCAATTTAATCGTGAACCATAAATCCACTTATCCAATGGTAATAAAGCATTCATCCACAATGTCACTTAGAACAATTAGCCAAGCCACTTATCAATTCATTAGAGCACTTATGTGAGGTAATGCAAGAGTGAAAATAGATGCCAATGGTGTAAACCAACTATAGATCAGCCAATAAACATGAGATTGCAGTAGTAGACAATGATCTAATCACATAATTAAATGCTTATCCAAGTTTCATAAAATGTAAGGAACATAAACCAAGTGAAATGAGATAAGCTTCAACACTTTTAGTACTGCTGCAAAATTTTATATCAGACCTTAAACTAATGCTACAACTCTTAGGAATGATAAGTTATGCCCAAAAATGCAAGCCCAATAAACACAAGTGATGGTATAAATGTAAAATATGATAGTTAATGAGTTATTATTCACTGCTATGAACTTAATCACTGTTGCAGCATATGAATCAGATTTGGAAACTAATTGAACAACTAACAAATCCACTTCTATGCAGTCAATATAATCCAAAATTTAATCTTTTAGTGTCTTAAGAACATTCTTCAATGTCTTATATGATTAATTAATGGATTTAGGCTTAGATTTAGAGTGTTTTAGTGTTGAATACACTGCTGTAATAAAATGATCAGGTTTGCACAACAAAACAGCAAGGAAAATATGGAGGATTTTCCAAGTGATTTGGGACTTGGGCCAATGACCTACAACACAAATTGTCAGCTGAAAACAAATAGATCAGCCCTCTTATGACTGCAACTAGGGCATCAATGGCTGGTTGAGGCCCTGCTTGGCAACTTTGACCCTTGAAACCCTAGCCCAAAAGGCTAGTTAAGCTGCGAAACCAAGTGTTAGCCAAATAAACTCAAATTTCTTGATGCCAATGACCAAAAATCAATGTCAAACAATTTTCAATGATTCCACAAGCCTGCAACCACAAAAATTAGTTGAAGAATAGCTGCAAAAACTCACCACTTGTCTGGAATGACTACAAAACCCCAGCAGATAGGGCTGCAAGGCCACTAAGGCCTGCAGCTAGGGTAGAAAATGCATTTAAGGCCTGCAGCCAGGGCTAGAGAGCCCTAGAAAGGCAACCACAGGCCTAAATAGCCCTGCCGCCAAGGGGAAAAGCCCTTAGGGGCTGTGTCCTAGCCCAAAAGGGCTGCCACTAGGGGGTCAAGACCTCTAAAGGGCTGGATGGATCCCTATAAGGGAGGTCAAGCCCTCCTAAATCTTGTGGCTAGGGCAAATGAGGGGGCCAAGGCCTCCAAGAGGCTAGAAGATTCCCTTGGAGGGAGGTCGAGGCATCTAGGAGGGCCAAAAGGGGGACGGCTAGGGTTTAGAAGGCTAGATGACTAGGCTAAGGCCTCCAAAAAAAATTCAAAGACCTACAAACAAAAATTTTCTCCACGAAAATGCTGCAAAAATGTTGAATGTTGAGCCTGGAAATTCAATAGAGACTACATCTTACCCTCAAGGGCCTAGATCTAGTTCAAAACCCCAACAAAAGTCTTTTTGATCACCCTGAAGCATACCAACACAAATGAATCAAAGAATTCCCAAAACCCCAATATATAAAAAATTTGAAAATCCAAAAATAGAACCCCAAGAGCTGCGAAACAAAATAGATTAAAAATAATTTACAAATTTTTATTTTACAAATTATTTACAAAATATTTACAAATATACAATGTTTTGCAAAATAAAAAAATTTGGAGAAATATTTTGAATAATAACAATGGATAAATGTATTTTTCAAAAAATTAGAATATTGACCACAACCCTTTTACAAAACTAAAATACCATATAGAAATCTTAGAGCCCTATCAAAGTAGGTATTTCCCCACAGTTTGTGAACTTGGAGCCCAAGAGCTAGCATACCTATAAATCTCTATAATTTTCTCAAGTAGAATTGTTAGATCATATGGTGAATCAAATCACCTAAGATAAAATAAAATTTTACCAATAGAATTTTCTTATCACCAACAAATGAAATAACAATTCATTAAAATTATTAGCACAATATAGGAAAGCACATAACTAGCACATCCACGGATCAATGGAAGATGAACACTGTGAATTGAACCCCAAAGTCTTTCTATTATGATACAAAAATGTTCCCAACAGAGCAATGGCTCAATACCAGCTTTAGAAAATTTTACATTATCCAGAGATATCGAATAGAAGCAAAATGACTTTTATTTATAGAGAAATCCCTCCAAGCAGAAAATAACGACTAGTTGGCTTGATCCTCGTCAAAATAATCTCAACCGTTGAAAATAATTTGATCTTTTAATCTCCACCATCATATATTTTTATTTTGAGGAAAATTTCAAATTTCACTTAAAACCCATTTTTAATTAATCCAAAAATTAATATTTTGGATCAATTTCCTAAAAAATTTGACTTTGACTTAACCACCAAGGTCCAAGGGCTTAATTCTTCTTAAAATATTCTTTTTTACCTTCATGGGGGGCCTCCAAAAATTTGTTTTTCTTTGACCCACGAATTTTCCTCTTGGAGAGAAATTAATTTCTCTATAATTATTTGACTCAAAATTAATTAATTTTCTAGCTAAGGATTTTAATTTATTTGGGCAATTTTTTTTATTAATTGACACTAGAAGAGATCTAATTATTTTTCCACTCTCGAATATTTTAACCATGGTGTCGAAGTATGAGGGACCATGCACTAAAATATTTTTTACATCAGATATTACAATTAATTCAACCCTCAAAAGAGGAATACACATTCACATATAGACTCCTCATGACATTACCCAATTCTGCGACTCAATATGATCTAGTATAGACCAAATGATTTGTAATAAAATAATTTATCCAAACAGCTTAAATTATTCCCAAACCACTTTTACAAAGACTTGATATAACACTAGGACTCACCTAAGACCTTGTCAATGAATTCCAAACTAGCTTTGGGGTTTAAGCTAGAGGAAAAACTCTGCCGATTATCCGTGTTTAGAAACACACATAATTTGGTGAGCTTAAAAAACCTCCTAGGATGAAATTTGTCGCCAAAATCAGAGGTTTACCTAGGTGTTGATACATAATTTAAATGGTCATACTAGCATCATTTACAATACAACTTGTAGAAATTGGGTTAACAATGATAACAAGTGCTAGCTGACAATTTTGAACTTTGAAAAAAATTTCTTTGTATCTCTGCATTCTGCTTCGTCGAACTGTTGACAAAATGCGGTCAATAGGTCCAATAGATCGCTAGGCACTTTTGTCTCTTTTTTATGATCAACAAAATGTTTTGAAGGATCTAAATCTTCTTCCTTGGTAGCTTCATGTTATTTGTCCTCATTAGAGTCCATGGGAACTTCTTTGGATTTCCAATAGGCCACATTCTCCTCAAAGGTCACATCTCTACTAAATTCTACCTGTTTTTGTCTTGGAATATGGATTCTGAAGTTTCTATCCAATGAACACTTGTTCAGGAGTCTTGTCTTCCAAAATTCCATGAGGACTTCTATTTTGAATGTATATAGTTGTCATAGATGCTTCACTCCATAGAAACATAGGCAAGTCTTGATAGTGCATCATTTCCTTAATAGGTTCTTCGATGGTTCCGTTCTTTCTTTCAGCAACTCCATTCTATTGTGGATTGTAAGGTGTGAATTTCTGAATCTTACAAATAGAAATCCTACTGCAGTCACTAGTTTAGCATCTCCTACTTGTTATTTCATTCAACAAGTTATTTAATTTCATAAACGATGATGAAAACACTATTGCAGACTACACTGACATACAGATCATAAATTGAAACAATAGATGAGAAAAACACACAAGGGACACCAATATTTTTGGACAACACATCGCCGAAAAAACCCAATGCGGGAAAACCGATGTAGTAGATAAGGGTTTGTATTATTAAGCAAGTAGAATCTGAGTACAACAAGTTGCCTCTTATACTGGCTAACCTTACAGAGAAATCACAACAATAAGAAATACATTTGAGGGTTTACCTCACTCTCCAAGTCACATTTGATCCAATGAGTGATCTGACTCCCTCTCGATAAACACTGCGAACTCCATACACAATCACTGCGTGGGCCAGCGTCTTGCCTCTAGAGAACTGCGTCTCCTCTTCTGCTGATCGATTTGCTGGATGAAGACTGTTGTTCAACCCTCCCGACTCAGAAGCTCGCTTCTCCAGCAAAATCTCGGCCTACTGACGAATACTCTGCACTGCCACTGCAAGAGCCCCTCTGGACTGCGTCAACTCTGCGTGAGCCCCCCTTGGGTTGCATAGGCCTCTACGTTGCCTCCCTGATGCTCAAGTTGCCTCTTTTCTACATACTCTTTGGCTCGAAACTTCCTCTCCAATCCAAATCTCTACTTCTGCCCCTCTCACTGCAACTCAAATCACTTGTTCGATTTTCTCAGCAAACCACACCTCAGAAAAATCGAACTGACTAATCAATTTGGTGTATCTCCAACTGACCCTCAAGCCTCCTCTTATACTTTTCCCGTTCATGAATAAACGGCCGAGATTAAGTCCCTAATCAATGGCTAAGATTAAATTAGACTTGATCTTCGTCACTTAAAAACTTCTCATCCATATTTTCATTCATACCCATTAATATTTTTATTTTCCCATTAAAAATATTTATTATTTTAATAAAACACAAACCGGGTGGAATTTCACCAAACAATTTCTGAGTCTTGGAGATCTCATATATTCTAGCCCCTCCACAAAATTTCGGAAATAGACCACAACTGACGCTATCCAAAATCAACATAAGGGACTATGAACTCCCTCTTAATCCCAACTTCATTACAAAAGACAACGAACTCCTTGGATGTATATCCTCCTCCATTATCAAATCTCAAGATCTTGATCTTTTTTTTTTCCATAAGTTTTGCACTTCAACCTTAAATTCCCAGAACTTGTCGAGTCGAAGACTTCATCCTTTGTCTTCATGAAGTAAATCCATGGCTTGCGAGAGAAATCATCAGTAAAGGTTACATAATATAAAGAGCCTCCAAGAGATTTCACTCGCATTGGACCACATACATCAAAATGGATTAGATCTCAAATTTCCTTGGATCTACATTCGTTGCTTGGAAAAGGCTTCTTGACATTCTTCCCAAGCGCACATCCTTTACAAACTTCTTCATGTTCTACTTGAAAATTTGGAACACCTGAAACCATTTATTTTAAAGTAGGCAAAGCTCTATAGTGAAGGTGTGCATATCTTATATGCCAAAGTTCACATGGATTGATGTCATTATGTACTAATGCTTGAGAAAGTTGTTTCAAGAGTCTATACAAGCTTCCTTCACAAACTCCAATTAATCTAGCAGAATCTATATCAGGGCCTTTGGGCCATAAAAAAGCTTTGCCACTAACAAACGCTACTCTATCTCCCTTTATCTTCCAAGCATGAAATAGAAACCAAATTATTTTTCAAACCTGGTACATATAATATATTGCTAAGATGAATGTTTTCAACTATTCCCAACTTAGTAGAAGTTTGTCCAAGTTCTACCTTTTGAGATAGTCTTCTTTCCATTAGGCTTGTGAGGTTGTCACGATATCCCATCATGTGCCTTGAGGCACCACTATCTACTAGCCACAAATCACACTATCTATGATAGAACCTTTAAGAGCAGAGAAATAAAAGAAATCTTTAGTACCTAGATCTTAAGTCTTAGGTTTCTTTGGAAGTTCATCCATGTCTGTTGTAGTAGCATGCTGCTTTCCCTTTATTTTTCTATCATTCCATCTTTTAGGACAATCACTTCTATAATGGCCAAATCTATGACAATGATAGCATTGAACTTTTGACATGTCTCTCTTTTCTTGAGGAGCGGATCTTCTTCCTTTATTGCTTCTTTGGAATCCAAACTTGTTTCTTCCTCCAGCCTTCTTGAAATGTGTTGCATATGCATGAGAGTCACCTTTTTCGAATATTTGAAACTTTCCTTTAGACATGAACCTTGATTCTTATTGAATACATGGAGTCCATAGTTCATTAAACATTGGAGCTTCTTTTCTAGCACATATTCCTAATGCAAATTAGTCCCATGATTCAAGTAAACTATTAAGTGTTATATTCAGTAGTTCCTCTTCAGAAATGATTCCATCAATTGCTTGAAGTTGATCTCTCAATTGAGAAATCCTCATGAAATATGAGGCTATAGTGTCATTCCTTGTCATTCTAGCATCACGAAGTTCATTCTTCAAACTCATTGCTTGACCAATATTGTTGATAGTGAATAATCCAATTAGGGCATTGTTACCCACTATTTTGTGGGTGATATCCCTAGGAGAAAACAATTCTCCAAGACAATCCTCAGGCGACAGCCCCTTATAGCCGCCAACTAGCTCGTTGTGCCATTTCTCCGCCACCTAAGCCAGACATGTGGTCCCTCACCCATTTGTCATGATCGTATGTTTGAAGGTGGACCTCCCGAACCTAAAGGTATGCCTTGTCATTTAGTAATTGAGTATTGTAGTTTCCTTATCATGGACATTTTTGGACATGGAGTAATGGGGGGATTCGAAGGAAAGAATGGTTTGGGTCTGTGCTCTTGTTCCCTAGACCCCTTTTTGGATATTAATCTTGGATTCTAGTTTCGTGGAATCTCTTTTACTGACCATTTGGCTTTAGGTACGGTATTTAATGGGAAACTATGATTTTGGTTGCATGGTCCTGCTCCCTCACCCACATATTGTTGATTTTGGGTAGCATTGGATGTGCTCTAGCTCCGAAATTTTGTGGAGGGGCTAGAACACATGAGATCTCCAAAACCAAGAAATCGTTTGGAGAAATTCCACCCAAATGAGGGGTTATTAAAATAATTAATATTTTTAATGGGTTCCTAAGTCTAAACTTAGGAAAATAAAAATATTAATGGGTATTAATAAGAATATGGGTGAGAAACTTCTAAGTGATGAGGATCAAGTATGTTTTAATCTTAGCCGTTGATTATGGACTTTATCTCGGTCATTGATTCATCAACAGGAAAAGTGTAAGAGGAGGCTTGAGGGCCAGTGGGAGATACACGTGAGAGATCAAAGAGTTTGATTTTTCTGGGGCGAGGTTTGCTGAGAAAGATGAGCTAGTGATCTGAGTTGTAGTGAGAGGGGAAATTCGATAGAGGAGCTTCAATCCAAGGCCAATAATACATAGCAGAGAGGCAGAGCAGAACCAGGAGAGACAACGCAACTCCAGAGAGGGTGACGCAGAAGCCAAAGGGGCTGACGTAGTCATTTCGAGGCAGCGCTGGGTTTTTTGTGAGGCAGAGAGAGCAACAGTTCAGCATATCATTTTCTGAGCAAGGAAGGCTCACTGGGAGGGTGACGCAGTTCTAAAGTAGAGCTTGGAGCAGCCATCATTGCCCAGCACTGGGAACAACATTTTCATCAGTGGGGTTTGATCATCCAGTTGCTAGATTTGCCAAAATATTTATCTCCGGATAAAGGTACTTCTGCCAGGTTTATTCTCTGTTGGGTGAGCTGGAATTGGCACCCTAGTTGTATTCAGAAATCTGCTTAATAATACAAACCCTCTATATGCTGCACCGGTTTTCCCGAATTGGGTTTTTCGAGGGACGATTGTCCAAAAATAACAGTGTCCCTTGTGTGATCGTCTCATTTTATTTCAGTTTATGATCTGTATGTATGTGTAGTCTGCAATAGTGTTTTCAGCGGTGTTTAAATAATTAAATAACTTGTTGAATGTAAAGAACAAGTAGGAGATAATAAACAATGATTGCAGTAGGATTTTTGATGTGTAGATTCATAAATTATCACATGGCATCGGAGCTTTGCAAATCATAGGAGACTGAAGACACTAGCCGAGATATCCAGAGAATTTGCTGCAGAGAAGCAGCTGCCCTGAGTGACGTTGTTTCATAGGTAGAAGAGCAACTGCAGGAGTGAGGCAGAGTCAGAGGAGTGACGCAGAGGCTCACGCAGTCCCTGCATCAACATTTCGAGCTTGCAGAGAGTGACACAGAGCCAGAGAGGAGCCCACGCAGTGACTGTGTCAGCTCTCTGGGACAACGCAGAGCTTGAGAGGTTCGAATCAGCCAGTTGTTGGGGCTAGAGGAGCAGAGCAAATTCGATCTAAGGAGTGGGTGGGACATTGTTGTTGTTTTTGTAGAACAGTGTCTGTGGAGATAGAGTCCAGGTAGAGGGAGTCACCGACTTAACAGATTTCTAGGCAAAGAAATCTAGATTTGGGTTGCAGCAAGCTGCAGCAAAGGAGGATTGGAGAGGAGTGATTCGAATTTTGGCTGGAGGATTTCTATGAAGGAAATCTGGACTCAAAGGGAGTCTAGAGGAGCTTGTTCCTTGGAGGGTTTCTTGTGCCAAAGAAATCCAGATCCAAGTCTTGCTAGATTGACAGCAGGAGAGGGAGAAGAGAACCAGTCCTATTTTTGAGCAAAAATGGCAATGAATGGGTTGAGGGATCAAGACAGATTGGATGGAGCATCCAATTTTGTCATCTGGAGGGCCAAGATCCTGGCAATCCTAGACAAACATCGCATCGAGGACTATGCCTTGAAGGTAGTTGCTGTGTTGGTCGACGTTGATCCGTTGTATTAGTACGAGGAGGCCCAAGCTAAGGCCAAGTGCATGATCCTAGACGGGGTCATAGATCATGTAGTCCCACACATTGCTGGGAAGGACACAACAAGGGAGATGTGGGAGGCACTAACCACATTTTACTAGGGCTCTTCCGTCCAATGGAAGATGCTATTAGAAAATCAGCTGAGACAATATTAGATGCAGAAGGGAGAGGATATCGATCCCTTCCTTCTCAAGTTGCAAGGGATTCGCGACCAGTTGACTTTCGTAGGGTCTACACCAGATCCTGAGTTCATGGTTAGGACTGCCTTAAATGCAGTCAGCGAGGACTGGGAGACATTTGTTCAAAGTATCTTGGGCAGAGCAACTCTCCCCAGTTGGAAGGAGATGTGGGCAACTCTTCGACAAGAAGAGCTCAGGAGGTTGACCAAGTCATGGAGTAGCGGCAAGGGAGCTCGGGTCAAGAAGGAGGAGGAAGAGGATTCATCTCTCACATCATTGGGACAACAAGGGCAGCAAAAGAGAAAGAAGAAGGACATAACCAAGGTCAAATGCTTCAATTGTGGGGAACTGGGACATTATGCTACTCAGTGCCCCTAAAAAAAGGGAAAGGGGGAGACTTCTGACTCAAAGGCTGCTCTAGCAAAAGATGACAAGGAAAGCGAGGATGAAGATTGTGCCAGGAGTGCTCATGCACATCTGGAGAAGAGTTGGGTCGACATCGAGTTGTAGTCGAGAGGACTACACGAGGGCAGGATCCTTGGACCACATATGGCTACGGGAGCCCTTAATGACAATAGCATAATGACGGGTGTCGGTTGGAGCGAGGTGTGATGGAGTAACAGTGGCAGAGCTAGAGTGCCAAAGTTTGAGGGAGCGCAGTGGATGTTGTAGCAGTGCAAGAGGCACAAAGCAATTTGCAATGGCGCAATGGTAGCAGAGGGTCAGCACAGATTAGCAGTAGAGGTAGCTTCAACATCACGAGGCATCCAAACTGACCAGCATGTTAGTTTTGGGGTGAAGTTCAGTTGCTTACATCTCAACAACTGAGTTGCAGTGCAGTAGTTAGCACTAGCAGTGTTATGGGCAGCATGAGGCAGCATTTTGAGAGGGAGCTGCAGTACAAATGTAGCAGTGACAGTGGCAGAGGCACGAGCAGTAGTACAGCAAGCAGCAGTGCAGTGGATGAAGAGCATCAGGCCAAGCATCAGCAGCACAAAGGAACGATGCGGTGGATCAATATAGTACTTCTATTGAGAAGTGTTACTAGAGCACTGTTGTCGCACAGATTGTCACGACAATGCTCAGACCGGGGGCTGTCACTCTGATCCCCGATCTCTCCATTTAAGCCTGTCTCCCACGGCTAAGGGGGGTAGACCCTGAAAGGAGATGGACGACCAACTGTGAACCAGTTGGTTTGGGAGACACGAAAGAGAAAAGCACTAAATGGATTTGTTTAATTTGATGGACCAGTGCCTTATGGGTTTGATGCTAAAACGATCACTTAATAGATGTTGCAGAAATGTAAACTGTGCACAGCAATCATTTGTCATCAAATAACTTCGAATAAATGCAAGATATCCAGTAAATTCACAATGTTTTTAAACGATGATCTGGCAATTTAAAAAGAAATAAACTCCGAAAGATATAACCATGTAAATTTGCACATTAACCAGATATTATATTCAAGCATGCCAAATCACATAAAGATAAACATTAATCCCACATCAAAATTTTTGCCTCAGTAAGAAAGATAGAACATGATGAGTTCCCGAGCTAAGACTTCATCTAGCAAAATATTTCCCAAAAATAAATATTTTTTGCGTTTTTCAGATAAAATAAAATTTTAAGACTAAAAATCTAAATTAAAACAAAAATTTAATCTAAAGTCTAAATAAAAGAAATTTATTGGTCCTTTTTATATTTTTATTAATTTTTTTTTTTTTTAATTAAAAAAAAAAAGCCTAAAAATAAAATTTTAAAAGAAATTTTAATCATTTTAAAACTAATTAATATTAAAAAAAAAAAAAAAAAAATCTAAAACCCTAACTAAAACCCTAAACCCTTTTTCTTTTTATGAATTTTTTAACTTTTAAATAAAATCAAAACTAAAAAAATTAAATCTAAATTAAACACAACACATATATATATTAAAAACAAAGCCTAAACTAAAAGAAAACTATACGCAAATATCAAAAAAAAATCTAAACCGATATACGTATCAACGCATATATGAACTATGCTTAAAACTAAAGAATAAAAAAAAAAAACGCGTGACTAATCTACATCAAAATAAATGAAATCGATTTCATTCTGAAAATTTTATAAAATGAAAAACCTACGTTATGATCCACCTACGCAATATAACCAAAACTTATATGAAAAACGAATACGATTATGCAAACCTGCGCTGAGCCACACTCCAACAATCGAATGCGACTATGTACCTTGCGTGCGGGTTCTGAGATTGGGCAACGACAGCAATATTCCCACGCTGTTTGGAGAACTCAGGCACAAGTTATTACACAAAAATCTGATACCCACGATTTTGTTTGTGCAGGTCAGCGTGCAGGTGGATGGAGGTGCATGGAACCGAAAAGGAATCAACGCAAGGGCCATGGGTTTCGTTGTTTGCTGCAGGTGAAACAGCGGCAAGGAACCACACTAGGGCAGACGCAGGCAGGGAAAAGTGATTCGTATCAAGACCAAAAAAATCGAATTGGTTATGTGACTGTAGGCTGTAGAATTTGACGATGGTAGCAAGGAGGAGACGGGAACGAATTTGAAACCACGTTTGCTTTTTTGCCTTCAAGTTTGCGGGTTCTCAGTTTTTGTTTGCAGATATGAGGAGACAGCGCAGGAGGAATGGATTATGCAGGGGATTTGCAGCGGATGAGGGTGGATTTGAAGGAGATGCGATTGGCGATGGCAGAATGACTGTATATGAAGCAGGCAACTATAGCAGAAACTTGAAAGGGGATGTAATAACATGCATGGAGATGAGCTGCGTATAACAATCAACAGATGAGCTGCTGAGATGATATGTTGTTCCCCTTATTTTTCTTTTAAAACTTCAAACTTGCAACCAACTACAAAATTTACAACTGTGTGACCTTGCTACAGCCAAAAAAAAATTCCCAGACCTGCAACCTACAAAGTAAAAAAAGGCAGAACCCGAAAGATATATGCAAAGATTTTAAAAATAAAACCCTACAAACCGATTCAAAAAATTCAAAATTTTTTGCTCTGAAACAGCCAAATTTGTCAGTTACATCAAATATATCTTCAGAACTTCAGGTAACTAATGAAATACTTTTATAAATCTCTCATGCAATTCAGAAAACAGACTAAATGATCAACCCAGGATCAAAACTAGCTGGGCCTTGCAAAAAAGTGCTTATGGGAGTTGGCTGGTTCAGCCGAGAACTTCCCCAAACACCCACTGATCTTCTTCAACAAGATATTTCTGCACAGCTCACTTAAACCATTAACAAAGAGAGAAAAAATAGTACTAGACCTCCAATGCAATAGTACCTGCCATTACATCAGAAACCCTAATACTACTCAAACCCTAGCATGTGAACAAGATACCTATGCTCAACAATACTCTTCATTAAGCTGCTATTAATGGCTGAAAATTAAAATATGCAGAAACAAAATAGCTCACAACACTTCAAGAGAGTAACACCAGCAAGCATTTGACCCCAAAGTCTTTCTTTATTAGCACCAGAAAATATTTACAAGAGAGCTTCTTCAGCGAAAACTCAGATCCAATATCTGATATCTCAAATGACTCCTAGCACCTTATTTAAAGGAAAAAATCCAACGGCTAGTTTGAGTGATCCATGTCAAAACGATCTCAACTGTCGATGAGGATCAAGACATCTCTTAATCTCATCTGTCGAATTTTTTAATGCATTAAAAATTTGAAATTC
>APFE030666968.1:0-13248 GCA_000404065.3 Pinus taeda | reverse complement strand
TTAGAATCAATGCGTCGAGGATTGCCATAAAGTGCTACCATGCATCCAACTAGTATTACACCATCTATTATATGTGTTGAATATCCAAAGGCCATCGTGCGAATGTTGGCACAGGGGTCGTCATGAATATCATGTGTTGGATGTGTATGGATTACCACCAGTTAAACAAATCGACCATTAAATATAACTACCCCTTACCTTGTGTAGATGAGTTGTTTGATCAGGTGTGGGGTGCAACTCTATTTTCAAAGATTGACCTTCATTCTAGTTACCACCAGATTAGAATTAAGGAGGAAGACAAAGATAAAACATCTTTTAGAACTCACTATGTACATTATGAGTTCGTTGTGTTTCCCTTGGGGCTGACTAATTCCCTCACAACTTTCATGTGTCCCAAGAACAATATATTCCATCAGTGTTTGGATAAATTGTGTTGATTTTTATGAATGTAGAAGAGCACAAAGAACATCTATGTATATTTCTTAAAACATTAAGAGAGCATTAGTTGTATGCAAAATATAATAAATACGATATATTTAAGGAACAAATCTAGTATTTAAGACAGGTCATTACGAAGGATGCAATTACAGTGGGCCCCGAAAAGATAAAAATAATAATGGAATGACCAGTACCAAAAGATGTGGTAGACATAAGGTCATTCATGGGTCTATTCAGATACTATAGACAATTTGTTGAAGGTTTTTCCAGGGTAGTATACCCCATCACCTCTCTATAGAACAAGGGAAAGACTTTCAAGTGGACCATGGAATGTCAAAAGAGTTTTGATCAACGTAATCATTTACTTACCACCGCACCTATTTTGAGCAGTGTAGACTGAAATACAGACTATGTGGTTTGTACAGATGCTAGAAAGGAAGGTGTTTGTGGCGTACTAATGCAGGAAGGAAAAGTAATTGCTTATGACTAGGAAACTTAAGGAGGAAGAAAAAAAATATTCAGCATATGCCTTAAAACTAACAACAATTATACATGCATTAAAAATGCGGTGACATTATTTGATGGGTAGGAAATTTCTTTTAATTATTGATCATCATAGTTTAACTAAATATTTTAAAAAACCCACTTTGAATTCTAGGGAAGCTCATTGTGTCAATTTCCTAAGCAGATTTGGTTTTGAAATCAAGCACTTGAAAGGCAAAGAAAACTAGGTTGCGGATGCCTTAAGTCAAAAAGTACATTTTATATATAAAGTCTCATTCAGTGAAGCACGAACTCACTTTAATGAGCTGATTAAGCAGGCACGCAGGTCTAATCCAGAATATAAACTTTTATGGTAGTAAAAGTTTTTCTTAAATAACAACGAAACAACAACTAGGATATAAAATAAATCATGAAGGCATGCTGATTTATAAGCAAAGAATATATTTACCTAACTAGAAAAATGTTAAAGTATTAATTCTAGAAGAATATCATAAAACTCCATATGTAGGCCATCTCGGATATCAGAAACTAATTACCGCACTTAGAAATGAATATTTATGTCCTGTAGTGAAGAAAGAAGTGACTGAATACTTGGCTCGCTGTCTGGAATGTCAACACGTAAAATCAGAGCATAGTCACCTAGCCGAGTTGTTGCCCCTGTTGCCTATTGTAGAATGGAGATGGGAAACCATTTCCATCGACTTTATTACGGGACTACCTAATTCAAGAAAGAAAAATCATTCAATAATTGTGGTGGTAGATAACTTGAGCATGTCTTCTCACTTCATACCAGTACAATCAACCTATAAGGTTGTACAAATTGCTAATATATTCATGCAAACCATTTTTAAATTACATGGATTACAAAAGGTCATAATTTTTGATTGTGATGTAAAATTCACAATATATTACTGGAAAACCTTATTTGAAGGTTTAGGCACCTAGCTACATTTCAGTACTTCTTACCACCCCCAAGATTATGGGCATACCAAATGAGTAAATTAGGTAGTGGAAGATATGCTACGGACTTACGTAATGCAACAACCATCCAAATGGGAGGACTACCTACATTTGGTAGAATTTTCTTCTAACAATGGTTACCACACATCACAACAAATGAGTTTGTTTGAAGTAATTTATGGATGAAAGTGCATGACACCTTCGAGTTGGGGTGGGATAGAGGATAAGTTGATGTTGGGGGCGGACATGTTAAAAGAAATGGAGGAGATGGTTAAAAGCGTACAATCTAATTTAAAGGTTGTGTAAGACAGACAAAACAACTTTGCTGATTGAAAGAGAAGTTTTTGGGAATTTCAAATTGGAGATCATGTATATGTATGGGTACGGGCCAAGAAAAGTACATTACAATGGAGCGGATGTTCCAAATTGGCACCCCGATTTTGGCTCGAATCGGACCAACGGCCTACGAGGTCGCTTTGCCTAGCCACAAGATATATAGGTAATTTAATATTTGTAATAATAAAGATGGCATGACAAGTTTCCAAGGAAAAGAATTGACTAAAATTTTCCTATGTGTAGGTCGAACCAGAAGGCAAATTCTTGGTCGAACATCTAGTTATACTCAATCGAAGAGAAGGTTGCAGAAATGAGTTATCACCCAAGTTAAAGTGCAGTGGCAGCACTTTGGGCCAGAAGAGGCCAATTGGGAGGATGAACAAGTGATCAAAGAAACTTGTCCAAATTTATTTGCAGAAGAAAAGCATAGGGATGATGTTTAATCTTAGGGTGGGGCGATGTGGTGTCCCCAGTAAATTGTAAATATTTAATTACTGCAACAAACAATTTGTATATTATTATTGAAGTTTATATTTTATTATTTTGATTAAAAATGTGCATGAGACAAATGTCTTAATAATGGTGATTATGTAACTCTCACATGTTAGGTAGTTCGGATGGGCAGTTACCTAACCCTACCTACTTCCTTGTAGATTTATTATCAAGGGAAGAAATCAAGAGGGCAATGTGTACCAAAGATAAGGAAGAGACAAAAGGAAGAAAAGGTTTTTCTTTGATATGACATATAGAGTTCGAGGTGCTATGTCTGGTTAATACCATATATCTATAAAAGTAAGATTTTTATTCTACAAGAGATCAACCCGCATGTGGTGACATCTCGGGGGGAGACTTGGCCTGAAAGCGAGTCTCATTGTTGGGAGGTAAATCAATGTTCCTAGTTGAACTTGAATCAACAGTTGACATATTATACTGCCAAATTCAGAAAAGTGCAATTAAGCTTATGTGTTTATTGTTGAAATCAGATAAGTGTGTGTTTAACTCTCTGTAGGGAAGATAATTATTAAAGTAAAGATTTGCATGATGTTGAGAAAAGGATGTGTTTTAAACTAGAAATAGCTAAGGCATTGCCACTGTTACCACTCTAGGAAGATCTCCTAGGTTGTAGCTCAAAGATACCTCGTAACATATAAATCTCCAATATTGTTCTCTGAACAATTGGAATGGATGATGGTTTGGATAAAGTCAGATGACTGTTTCAATTTTGTTTTCACTCAAGACATGCATGAACACCCTTAGCTTTACGAGGCTTTAGACCACTAATGCTCAATAGTTTATAGATTCAATGGATAGATGGAGAATACTAATTGTACCAACAGATGAATACATAAACACATATGAATGGCTAGCTACAAGAAGTAAATGAAGCTTGCAAATATAATTTATCAACACAAAGGTAAGATGACAATTATCTGGCATTAGACACAAAAGAAAACATGAATAACCTATTAAAGTGCAATCTTAGAACATAAGAGAAAATGGGAATTGAACATGTAACAACAAAATAATCTTATATTGTTGGAATGAAGATGAGAAGCTAGAGTAGCAGAGTATCCACAGTCTCCAAAAGTTGAACCCCTCGTACTTCTAACTTTTAGTTGTTTATAGGATTTTTTACAATGCTCCTGGTCTCTCAAAGGCTCGAAGTGTCTTAGTCTATCCTCTCTATCTTTTCAATGACTTGATGCCATGACTAAAGACACATGAGCTCGAAGGTTTATTTTCTAACAGCAGAGTAACTGCATTCTGGTAATTTGTTGCGTTGTCGGGGAGCTTGCTCGTGCCAGCAATGCTCCATGATCACTTCTGTTGGTTTTGGCTACGTTGTACTTTGGCTTTTTATCCCTCCACCCTCTATCTCATGACCTATTTCTAGATGAGTGCATTGGGCCTTTGAAATACTTTAAATGGCCGATTTCTATTAACATGGAGAAATGTTGCAATACTGTGAAATTCCATCAAAACATAGTTCATTTCGAACTTCAAAAGCCCTCAAATATGGTCTATTCCTCATTCGGGCCTGCCCTTAATTGCTATCTCAAGTTTCTTTGACTTTGTTTCCAAGGTATTCTTTTATGTTTTGGAATACATTAAAAAACACTAAAAATCCTGAAAAAATGGCTTTGGCGAATCTGAAATATTATGTATTTTCATTCCCGAATCCCTTTGGGTTCAGGTTTTATCACATCGGGGATGTCACTTTATATTTTGTTAAATAACAAAATATGCGAAAATACATTAACAAATTCCTTTTGGCGGATCTCAACATCTATGCAATAATTCCTATATAGCTATCGGGTCTGGCTAATGGCATCACACATATACATGTATCAAGGCCCCTCTCCGTAATGTTTCCCTGATTGTGATCCGCCGATGCGATTGATCGCAATCGCATATCACTCATGCCCCGGGCCCATGGTGAGCGCTCTGTTGTGTTGTCTGATAGTGATCCTGCGATGTAACATGGGTCGTCGATCTACGCGCTTGATCGACGGTCCTAGTTGACTCCGTCGATTGCCATTGCAAGTTTATATGGTCCGCCCTCAATCCGTCGATTGCCACCACCAATTGTGACCCGCTGATTAGATTTCGACCGTTGATCGTCCAGATCTGATGGCTGTTATCCATTTCATTGTTTAGACCTCCTATATTCAGTTTTTTTAATGTTTCCTTGGGTTTTTGCCTCCTGATAGTGTTTTTTCGCCATTCTAAGGGTTCTTCTCCTTTGATGGTTTTGATCTTTGGCATGATTTTACTAGCTTTTGAAGACTTAGAGAGAATATATGGATCCATTTGGATCAGTACCCGATGCAATTATATATGCGAGAGTAATCTTTTGAATTTTGGCTTATGGCCAAAGCGGAGCAGAGGAGATGTGGCCATTGGAGCTGAGACAGGGGACATTTTCGCTAAAAATAGCAGCACTGCACCTCAGGGGCTAACACTAGCTCCTTCTGGGGATGAAAGCCTCCCTATGGGGTTTCAAGAACCACAAACCAATTCCTTTTTTGTAAAACCAAAATCAAATCTATCTACTAGTGTTCCATTGGGCATGGATTTTATTTTGCATAGTAAATAAAAGCTGAAAAACATATTTACAATATCAAGGCTTTAAAGCCTTAAATGAAATAAAGTTTCAAGAACCTCCCATTAACTGGGCCACCAAAAACATCTTCTGCTTTTAGACTGTGCAGAATAAAGGTATTGGTCTGCTGAATTTGAGTGATGACAAACAGACCTGTCCATAAGGAGTCAAAATTACCATGATTCCCTTTCTTTTCCTTCAATGCATCCCATTTGAGAACCCAGTCACCAACTTGGAAATTGTCCACTTTTACCTTCCTGTCCAAGGCTTCTTTGATTTTCTTCTGATGAACTTTTGACTTCTCAACCAGCTGCTCTCTAATTTGCTGTAATTGAACCAGGTTATTCATTCTCCTCACCATGTCATTTGTTACATCATGTTCTTCTTGAAATAATTTGGCCACTAGGAGAATTAGTTGGATAGTAAAAACAAGATTAGTGCCATAAACTAGCTTAAATGGAGAATTTCCTATGGACTTCTTTTCGGTAACTCTATCAACCCATAGTGCAAACTTCAACTTGGAATGCCAACTCTTTCTGTTGTCCTCCAATAGTTTTTTGATTATCCTTACAAAACTCTTGTTAGATGATTCTGCAAGGCCATTGCCTTGAGGATACTATGAGGTAGAATGCACCAATTGAATGCCCATGGATTCACACATGTCCACCAATTCGTCTGCCCTGAAAGTTGTTGCATTATCAGTGACTCGTTTGGTTGGGCAACCAAATCTAGTGAAAATATTCTGATTCAAGAACTTTATGATAACCTGATGATTAGCATTTTTATTAGGTATGACCTCAATCCATTTAGTGAAATAATCAGTGGCTACCAAGATCCATATGTGTTGGCCACTGGAATGTGGATTAATCTCACCTATGAAGTCCAAGCCCCACTGTTGGAAGGGACCATTGACATGTATTGGCTTCAAAGGTAGAGATTTTAGCTGCTATCTTCTTGCAAACCTCTGACATTGGTCACAAGATTTCATTAAAAAAAAACATCAGAGAACATAGTAGGCCAATAATACCCAACTCTCAGGATTGTGTGGGTTGTGTTTTTCCAATAATGATTCCCTCCACAGATGCTAGAATGGAACTGGTGCATGACTTCCACAAATTGTCCTTTATCTAAACATCTCAAGAGGATTCGTTATGGGTCTTTGCAATAAAGCATGTTTTTATTAATGCAGAATTTGGTTGATCTGGGCTTTATGGTCTGGGCTTGAGTTGACCTAAGCACTTTAGGGACTTCTAGCTTATGAAAAAAATGAACTATACTAGAATACCATTCACATGGGGCTAGATTTTCAGCCAAAGGCTGATTCTGCTCTTTCTCTTCTGCTACTTCCTCTGTCTACTCATCACCTGATTTTGAACCCATGCAATTGATGTCTAACAAACTGCAATTTTCCTCAGCCATAAGTTTAGCCAAGCCCTGGCCTTTGACAAGCTTTGTGGGCTTCACCTCTATGTTAAACTCTATGAATTTTGCAATCCATTTATCTCTCTTTTCATCAATATTTGGTTGAGTTACGACATCTTCTACTGAGGTTGAGGGTACATATGCAACCAATTTGGAATGAAAAATATAAATTTGAATTCCTTTGAAGATTTTATGAGAGCATAAGCTTGTTTTTCAATAAGGTCATACATTAGTTCAACATCCCTCAGAGTTTTGCTAAAAAAGGCCACAGGGTGCTCTACACCTTCATCATTTTCCTACAACAGAACTGCTACAAGTGTATCATAAGAGGCAAAAGAGAAGATATAAAGCTCCTTGGTGTAGTCTGGGCTTATTAGAGTGGGAGCTTCCATGATAGCTTATTTTATGGCTTCAAAAGAGCTTCTCGCAACATCCATCCATTTTATTTATGATCCTTTCTTCAGCATGGAAGTGATGTGCTTCACTAGTTCTGCAAAGTTTGGAATGGACCTCCTTACAAAGCTAATCTTACCCAGGAAGGATTGAATGTCCCTTTTTGACCTTGGGATCGACAATGTTTGAATTTCTTGAACTCTTGTTGGAAAAGACTGTTATGTCATCTAGGTAAATAAGGACAAACTTGTCCTTCTCTCCCACAAAGGCTATGTCCATGTCCCTCTGAAAAGTAGCCCCAACATTCATCAGTTCGAAAGGCATCTTGGAGTACATGAAAGTGCCCCAAGGAGTAGTGAAGGCAGTCTTTTCCCGATCTTCTAGATGTACAACAATTTGACTCTAACCTGAAAATCCATCAAGGAAATACATGACTCTAGCCCCTTACACTTTTTGTAGCAAGTGTTCCATCTTAGGCAGGGGGTAGTTGTCTTTTTTAGAGCATTTGTTCAGATTCTTGAAGTCAACACAAAGCTTGATTTTTCCATTCTTCTTTCTTACTACCACAAGGTTAGCTATCCACTTTGAATACCTTAGGGGAACTATGATCTTGGAATCCAATAGCTTCTTGATTTCCTTTGCAATCAAAGGCAATAAGAGAGGGTTGATAGATCTTAATTTATGCTTAAAATGGATGGCGTTCTTCTCCAATGGAATCTTATGTTGAATGATGTTAGTGTCATAGGTCTTAAGATCACTGTATTCCCAAGAAAAAATATCAGCAAATTGTTTCATCATGGTGCAATACTTGGAACTCTGGGTAGAAGACAAGTGAGTGGACAAATTTATGTACTTTGGATGGGTTAGACTCCCTACATTATATTTATGAATAGCAGACTCATTTTCTTTTTTGGCAAGCTTATAAGGTACATCATTATGATCAAACAGCTTCTCTAGGGGCACCAATCCTTCGGGTATATGGTTACTAGGTAGCTGAACAATGCTATCTTGACCAATCTCGTCCATTAGCTTGGACTGGTTGCATTCTTCCATTGTTTCATTTTCTTGGTCGATGTGCATTTCAAAAAATTCATCAACAACTTGTAAAAGCCTATTAATTTCATCATCATCTTCAAAAACTTTCTAGTATTTGACATTGTCAGGCAGAGATGGTCTATATTTCACCTGAACTTCATAAGTCAATTTAGGAGGCAGACGAGGAATAAATGTGCTAGTAGACACAACCAGGGAATCAAAAATTTGGTTCTTCATTCTCGAGATGTAAGAAATGCTGAAAATATTAAAAGAGTCCTTGAGCTTCCATACCTCATCTCTATATGCTTTCATCCTTGGATGCTTTGCTTGGAAAGTTTTGTTGACCTATTGAATGATAAGGTATATGTCTCCAAACACTTTCAGACCTTTGATGCTCATTTCTTTAGCAGCGTTTAAGCCCAATATCAAGGCTTCATTTTCTTCTATGTTATTTGTGACCTGAAAAGTTAATTTGAAAGATAAATGAATGCATTATTGTGTGGGGGACACCAGGACTACACCTACCCCTACAACTTCCTTAGAGAAAGCTCCATCAAAGAACAAGTACCAAATATGTGGGCCCTCTTCCTCTATGATCTGGCGAACTGGTTTCTTAAGGTGTGTGGGGGCCAATTAGGATTCTTGCATCTGAAGAATACTAATTCCAAAATCAGTGTCGACAGCATAGATGGGATCACTAGTGGAATTTCTTTTATCACTGATGATATAATCCAACTGAGCTTCTCTGTATAATCTCCTGTTGTCACCCCCAAAAACTGGGACAATAGCGTAAGACAGATCATTTTGTAATGTTCCACCTAATCTCTTCATCCAACCTTTGGAAAGAAACATTCCAAACTTGGGGGGTACATCTACTACCACAATATCCATCATCATGCTCTTCATGGGCAGCTAAGACAAAGTGATGGCTAGGTCCTTGTTTAATCCCAAACATTTTACTTTCCTAGAGTCAAAAGAAAATAGGTCATGATTAGGTTTTGTAATGTGAAGACCCAACTCATCCATGATAGATTTGGGCATTAGATTATGGCTGGCTTCAGTGTCAAGAAGGAGTTTGTGAAGGATTTTATCAGGAATAGTCATAAATACATAGAATGATGGGGAGCTGTCATCATAATTTTCAATCATTGGGCTGAGAACACCAGCTGGTTTGTCATCTTGCAGATTTAAATAGTCAGTGGAGGCTTGGATTGCATTAGGCTCAAGGGTCTCAAGGATAGATCTCTTGAAGGACTCATTCTTCACTAGTTCAATTAGTGGTATAGGTATTCTTAGCTTCTAAATTTCCGATTGAAAACTGAAAGGAGAAGGAGAGTTGTCAAGGCCTCTTATCTTGTGAGCTGGAGCTTTGAGGATGATGGGATCAATTGTCGGTCACTTCTACTTATTAGCTTGTTGTATTTCATGGCCAACAACTCTCTGAATAGGAGTTTCCTAGGCATTATTCATCTTCGACCTCAGATTATATATGTGCTAAGAAACAATTTATATAATAACTTCACCATCCCGTTCTTGGTTGATTTAGTGAATGAGTAATGACTTTTCGTAGGCAGCTGAGCTCAAAGAGGAGGCACTACCTTTGACTTCCAAACAATGGATCTCATCATCTTCTTGAAACTTCTCTTCTTCCATGACTACATTCTGGAAAGGCGTCTTCACCCTTTGGTCTTCATTGGCATCTTTTCTTCTTTGCAAAATATGCAATTGCTCATTAGCTCTTCTATATGGATTTGGATTTCTAGGAGTAAAGGTATTAGGAACTCTTCCTTTCTCAGAGTGCTGCTCAACCTTTAATTTGGAGATTTTAGAGGCTAATGAATCTATCATCTTGGTCATTTTATCTATCCTAGGATCTGAAGATGATGAAGACTTGCCCCTCCTTCTCCTTCTATCAAAACTTCCCTTTACCTTGTCTACAACCATGATGTTTGATTCTACTTCCAAGGTTGCATCCTGCATATCAGCCAAAGTAGCACATCACCTCTCTCTCAATAGTAGATAGAAGTCAAAATCAAAGGCATTGGCATAAGTGAGTTTAGCAGAGGTAGTGGCGGGTTTTACTTCAGCTGGTATCTTGTTGTACATGCGGTTAAACCTCTTATTAAAATCAGTCAACAACTCACCATTTTCCCTCTTTAATTTCCTGAACTCCGTCTAGTAGTAGAGTAGATCCTTATTATCCCTCCAATTCTTTAGGAATGCATCATCTAAAGCCTCAATATCTGATAGAGACTTTGGGGCTAGTTCTTTGAACCATTTCCTAGCCTCTCCATCTATACTTTGCATAAAGACTCTCATCAATACATCGTCTTCACTAATGTCTAGGTTATTAGCATAGCTATAGAATGATTCAATATGTTCCTCAACTGTAACACCTTCAGTCGCAGTGAATTTAGGCCTATACTTTTGATATTCTCGAGTAGGCATGGCATTTAAAGGGGTGGGCAGTACTAGAGGTCCATACATAGTAGTTATGATTCTTTCCATTTGGTAGGTGCTTGTGGTCTTGCCATAGCTGTGGTGGCTATAAGGGTACTAGAAATATGAATGAAAGGGGGTTGAGGGGTGACTTATAAGACTAAAGGGGTATGAGGGATAGGAGGAGAGGTTTCCTTTGGGATGGAAACAAAAGGAGAACCTAAAGAATAAGGATCTCTATGAATTTTTGAGATTTTTTCTTCACTGCTAGTATTATATGCTATACTCTCAACATGTATTTGTTCTATTACAAGATTTTCTTGAAGAGATATAGAATATTGTTTAGAGCTACCTGAACTTGATGCTCCTTTCTGCAACACCTTTCTTTCTTTGATGATTTTCTCATGGTCAAATACTGGGTCAGCTTGTGGCTTTTGAGGATTTCTCTGAGTATGCCTCACAAACTGAGCCAGAACTATCAAGTGGAGTCGCCAAGAGGTTCATCCTTCAGTAGAGTTTCTAGATAGATGATTACAACCAAAAAAGTACCCAGACTTTGTCTATCATCAAAGTTGGATTTGTGTCGTCTCCCAGGGAAGTTGAGCTTTAGTCTCCTCTCCCCCGCAATGGCCCCAATTATGTTATCACTCTAGGAAGCTCTCATAGGCTGTAGCTAAGAGATGCCTGGTAACATATAAATCTTCAATATTGTTCACTGAACTATTGGAATGGATGATGGTTTGGATCAAATCAGATGATTGTTTCAACTCTATTTTCACTCAAGACATGCATGAACACCCTCAACTTTACAAGGCTTTAGATCACTAATCCTCAATAGTTTGTAGATTCAATGGATAGATGGAGAATATTGACTGTACCGGCAATTGCATACATAAACACATATGAATGGCTAGCTAAAGGAAGTAAATGAAGCTTGCAAATCTAATTTATCAATGCAGAGATAACATGACAGTTATCAGGCATTAGACACAGAAGAAAACATGAATAACCTATTCAAGTGCAAGCTTAGAACATAAGAGAAAATGGGAATTGAACATGTAACAACAAAAGAAGCTTATATTGCTGAAATGAAGATGAGAAGCTAGAGTAGCAGAGTATCCACAGTCTCCAAAAGTTGAACCCCTCATACTTCTAACTTTCAGCCATTTATAGGATTTTTTACAATGCTACTTGGCTCTCAAAGGCTTGAAGTGTCTTAATCTATCCTCTCTGCCTTTTCAACGACTTGATGCCATGACTAGACACACATGAGCTCAGAGGTTTATTTTCTAACAGTAGAGTAATCGCATTCTCGTAATTTCTTGCGCTGTCAGGGAGCTCGCTCATGCTAGCGATGCTCCATGATCACTTCTATTGGTTTTTGATGTTTCGTGGTGTGGCTTTTTATCCCTCTGGTCTCTCTCTCTCGGCCTCTGTCTGGATGAGTGCATCGGGCGTTTGAAATCCTTTAAATGGCTTCTTTCTATTAACACGGAGAAATGATGAAATAATGTGAAATTCCACCAAAACACAGTTCATTTCGGACTTCAAAAGCCCTCAAATATGGTATATTCCTTTATCGAGTCCACCCTTAATCACTATCACAAGTTGCTTCAGCTTTGTTTCCAAGGTTTCCTTTCATATTTTGAAATATGTTAAAAAACACTAGAAAACCTGAAAAAATGGCTTCAGCGGATCTGAAATATTATGTATTTCCATTCTCAAACCCCTTCGGGTTCAGGTTTTATCGCATCGGTGCTATCCCTTTATATTTTGTTAAATAACAAAATATGTGAAAATACATTAACAAATGCCTTTTGATAGATCCGAAAATATATGAAATAATGCCTATATAGCCATCAGGTCCGACTAATTGCATTGCACATATACATGTATAAAGGCCCCTCTCCATAATGTTTCCTCGATTGCGATCTGCCGATGTGATTGATCATAATCGCATATCACTCATGCCCCAGGCCCATGGTGCGTGCTCTATAGTGTTCTCCTATAGCGATCCTGCGATAAAACATGGGCCATCGATCTGCATGCTTGATCGACAATCCTACTTGACTCTGCCAGTTGCCATCACAAGTTTCATATGGTTCGCCCTCAATCCACTGATTGCCACCACTGATTGTGACCCGTTGATAAAATCTAGACCATTGATCAGCCACATTTGATGACTGCTATGCATTTCACTATTCAGAGCTACTATACTCAATTTTTTCAATGTTTCCTTGGGTTTTTGCCTCCCGATAGTGTTTTTTTCCATTCTAACGGTTCTTCTCCTACGATGGTTTTGAACTTTGGCATGATTTTACTAGCTTTTGATGACTTAGAGATCATATCTAGATCCATTTGGATCGGGACCTGATGCAATTATATATGCGAGAGTAAAATTTTGAAGTCTAGCTTATGGCCAAAACAGAGCAGAGGAGATGTGGCTATTGGAGCTGACATAGGGGACATTTCTACTAAAAATAGAAGCATTGCACCTCAAGGGCTAACAACGACCACTAGAAAATATACAGTGATGAGAAGATCTATATCCAAAAAAAAAAAGAATCAGAAAATTTTATTACTGAAACCGACGAATTTTTTTTACATAGGGGCATAAC
>APFE030666953.1:8464-31528 GCA_000404065.3 Pinus taeda | reverse complement strand
TCATGATCACGTATAGGTGGGATACCTTTGGGAGTCTCAAATACCTTGGAATGATTGTCCAGGACTTTTTGGAGATCTAGATAAATAGATGATTCCGATGTGGAAACATCTAGCGAACATAATTGTGCAATTACACCCCTTTGTTCCTTTTTTAGAAGCTTTGTCATACCATTAGAGATGATTATCCTTCCTGTTTTCCCTGCAATACCCCTTAATTCAACTTCCTTTCCTTCCACAGAAAATTTGATGAAAAGTTCTTGAAAATTAAAAGCTATTGTACTCAAGGATTGGAGCCGTTAGACTCCTAGTACAACATCAACACCTCCCATTGGAATGGAAAGCATTGAGCTAGTCAATACGTATTCTCCCATCAATAGCTTGATATTATGGCACTTTCCAGAGCAATTTATTGATCCTCCATTTGCAATCATCACTTGACACTCTGGTGCTGGATATAGGAAGCAATTCAATTCTTTTGCTACCTTACAATGAATAAAATTGTGGGTACTTCCTGAGTCAATCAACACTATCACCTTTTTCTTCTTGATTTGTCCTTCTATCTTGATGGTTTGAGGAGTGGTAATTCAGCCAATGCATTACAAGATATGGTCAGATTCATTTCTTCTTTATCTAGGCTTTGTTCCTGGAGTATATCCTCTTCTTTTGACCTTCTTGCTCCTTTTCTTCTTCCTCTTCACAATCTATGTAGAATAATTTCTTCTCAGCACACTTATGACCTTTAGTGTATTTGCTATCACAACTGTAACAAAGCCCTTTTGCTCTTTTTTCTTCCAATTGTTGTGGTGTCAACCTTATAGGTTGTGGAAGACTAGGGGCAACAACACTTCCATCTTTATAGTTGTGAGTGGTATGCTTCTTGGTTGCCATAATTTTGCTTTCCATTTTTCTTGCTAACCTGAATGCCTTCTCTAATGAATCAGGTTCCCAAAGGCGAACATCATGTTGGATATTATCCTTTAAAGACCCTATGAACACATCAATCCTATGCTCCTCTGGAATATCTTTAACCCTTATGTTCAGTTTTTGGAACTCCTCAATGTGCTCCATTATTGAACCCTTTTGTTTGAGACTTATCAATTGGCTAAAAAAAGTGTTGCTTTTTGTATCCTCATAATGTGCCATCAATTCTTACGTAAAAATTGCCCAAGTGATAAATTGTTTACGAGAGCAAAGCCATTGATACCATACAAACTGATTTGGTTCCAAATATAAAGTTTCAATACGTACCTTTTGTGTGTTTTCCACATTATTGAGATCAAAAAATTGCTCCATCTGTAATATCCATGTTGCGGGATCCTTGCCATCAAACTTCCTCATATCGATTTTTGGAATATGGTGGGTCTTCGATCCCATGTTAGTGTCTATGAAATTGTGACTAACATTTCTTTATTCTGTATCATGATTTTCCTTTACTACCTTTTCACCATTAGTAAGTATTTCTTGTAGAAAATTTGTCAAATCTGTTTTCAAATCTGCCATGTCTATCTTCAAACCTGTCTTCAAATCTGCCATGTCTCTCTTCAAATCTGCCTTCAAATCTATCTTCAAATCATCCATCTTAGCTTCCATGCCCTTTATCTTAGATTCCACGCCATTTATCTTAGCTTTTGTTAACTTTTGTGAGAGTGACATTTGTTGCACTTGTTCTTGTAATTTTGATATATCATGTAGCATTTCTTCCTCTTCTTCATGAGTCATGCTAGAGCTTTCAGGTTCCTTACTAGGTGTTTGCATTTTCTTTCCTCAGGGCATCAGTTACCGATAATAATGCTATACTATGCCCTTTGAATTCCTTCAAATAAATTTTTAAACCAAGCTTAAGCAAAAATTTAAGAAAATCTACACACCTTTTTTCACTTTGTAGGAGCGCAATATTGCCTCTGATGTATCTCTGTCTTTTCCGATCATCTAGTTCTAAATTTGTGACCTATAGGAGCCCTCTGTGTCCTCTTTCCAATGCCACAAGTCTGACCCAAATTGGATTCTCCAAGGAAGAGTTATGCGAAATCTCCAACAGTGACTTGATTATAGATTAGTTCAGTAGTGCGAAATTGTACGACGTGCCACGAGTCACTGTTTCATCCTTTGGATCTGAAAACTGGACACAAGAAACTAAAGTTCGTCCTATTTCTATACCTTCTTACTAAATTTCAATCCGATGCGCAGAGAGAAAGTTATGACGATTTTCCCCAGGTCACCTGTTTTGAATGTAATTCAGGATTCTCTAAAAAGACCAAATTCCTCAGATCATATCTCCGCAAATATCGCGCAAAAAGCTCTGAAATTCCGATCCAAGGTTCAACGCGATTTCTTCTCAAATGGGTGTTTTTTGCGACTTCTGAAACGTCACAGAAAAAAAGTTATAGCGAAAATTCCACGGTGACCTGTTTGGAGCATCGAAACCCTAGAATCCAAAGCTCTGATACCAAATGTTATGAAACCAGCTCAGGAAAAGATAGAAAATATAGATCAACGCCTTAGAATTCAGCCTCTTCGAGGGGGCAACCTCCTTTACATTACATAAATGAACAATTCTTGGATGAATACAATGACAAAACCTCCTTTCTATATATAGGAGTCTAAGGAGTCACAATATAACCCTGCCGACCTAACATCAATAATATAAAGCCACAAAAATAACAATAGAGGGATTCTATGGGGCACACTAATAACAATGTGGGGGCAATAGGGGCACAAAAATATTAATAAGGGGTACAACTACCAGAGTAATGGGGTAATCACTAGTATTATAGGGACCCAACACATAGGTCAAGGAAACAATTCACCCAATTTCACCTTCAGTTAGTCATACCTTTCCCGTAGAGAGTAAGTATGATACCAATCTAATTCTTTTCGTTTCTTTAGATTCCAATGATCATGGAGGAAACCCTCTTGTTCCATCAAGACAAGAGGAGAATCCTCCCATTCTCATAACTCAGGGGGATAATTCCCATGTTCTTACAATACCCCGTCCGAGTAGTCTAATCACCTCCTTTGATTGGAATCGACTAGCAGGATGTCATCTTCCTTCCTATGTGCCTTTCCAGATCATAGTACATGTTTATAATATGATTGTATCTGACACTATTATAGATGAAGGTGCATCTGTGAGTATCCTTTCCTCCATTTCTTAGCAGATGCTCAGTTCATCGCCACTTGTGCTTGTTACCCAGAATCTATTGGCTTTCAACAGAGGAACCAATCAACCATTAGGGATCCTTCCTCTATTTCCTATTGCTTTGGTAGGAAAAATTGTTTATCTCAATGTGATGGTAGTCCTACGCCCTTTAGATTACAATTTACTTCTTGGGCACGAATATGTTTATGACATGGGAGCTATTGTTTCAACACTCTTTCAAGTAATGTGTTTCCCACATGAAGGCATAATTGTCACCATTGACCAGCTTTCATTTCCTTCTCCAAATATGGTTTCTAGTCAACCATCTTCCCTAAATGGTCCTTTTGTCCCAATGGTATCTTCCCTGCCATAGGTCAATTATGTGGAAACCCGTTCCATGCCTACATCAACTAACGATCAATTCTGTGATGTTGTGCATTATGTACTGGGGGCATTGAAAGCAGATCCCTCAAATGGATTCCTTGCTACATATCTCTTCGAGAGCATTGTTCTCCCATCTGATGAGAACCTCTTGGAAGTCATGAAATTTTGTGGGTCATGATCAAGGAATATGAGCATAGTTCCTTGTCTTGTGTCAACCTCGTTAAAAAATGAAACAATGAATATGAGGATAGTTATTTTACTGTGTCAACCTCATTAAAACATTAAACAGGTCCTAGAACATAGTTCCTTTTCTTGTGTCAAGCTCAATAAAAAATGAAACAAGGAGTATGAGCATAGTTCCTTGTCTTGTGTCAAGCTTGTTAAAAAATGAAACAAGGAATATGAGGATAGTTCTTTTACTGTGTCAACCTCATTAAAAAATGAAACCGGTCCAAGAGCATAGTTCCTTGTCTTGTGTCAAGATCGTTAAAAAATGAAACAAGGAATTTGAGCAGAGTTACTTGTCTTGTGTCAATCTCATTAAAAAAAATGAAACATGGTCCCTTGGAGCAAAGTTCCAATTGAAATCTCTGATTAGATCTCATAAAATCCCAGTCGATTCTTTCACTTGATCTTGTAAATGAACCTTCATTCCATCCACCTGATAGCAACGAGTAGTCTATTTACTTAAATGTATTGAATCTTGGGGGGCATGCACCTAGAATCAAGTCATCATGTAAAGAAATCCAAGCACAAATTTTCATTTCAAGCTTGTGTAAAAATGAAACTGAATCCAAGCATAGTTTTTTTGTTTCAAGCTTGTGTAAACATGAAACTGAATCCAAGCATAGTTCCTTATGGCTCAAGGTTGTGTAAAAATGAACCCATCTCCATTTTAACCCTCGCAACTGCCATTCTATTAGCCACTTCCATCAGATGAGCCTTGGTTTTTCTCCTTCCATTGTCACTATCTCCTTGGCCAATCATACACTTTCACTTGGTTGTTTTACCCTTTTTGAGGAATAGCTGCAATGAGTGCTTTTATTAGCCAACCTCTTGACCATTACATGTTTTGAGAAGTTCCACCATTTCTGAAACTAGTTGCTACCCATTATACCACTCACTCATCCATGACGAGTCATCTTTAAGCTCTTTTCTGACTCATAAAAAATGAAAATATCGCCGAGTATTTTTCTTTTTTGACTCTTTAAAAGAAAATAAAAATAGGGGTTCTGCTTTCCGACTCTTTAAACATAAAAATATTGGCGGGTGCTTGTCCTTTTCATCTTGTAAAGATATTGGAAATGACATCTACTCAGTATATTTTTAACCCTTTTATGGTCTGAGATAGATTACTTACGAAAAAGGAATATGTTAATCGAACATGGTCAATAGGTTCTCTCTTGTATTATTTTATGCTTTTTATGACTTGAGAAACAAATTTACGAAAAATAACTTGTGGATTTTTCTTTTTTCCCATTTTCAAACTCTCTAAACATGAAAAGGACTGAGTTCTCATTGTCGTTAAACTCCTTAAAACATCAAATAGAGACAAACTTCTCAATAATTATAAGACTGAGTTTCACCTTCGCTAGACTCGTTAAAATATCACATAGTGATGGATTGACCTGAAGGGTGGAATTATACTACAAGCATATATTATCTTCCTTAAGCTTGTTAAAAAATAAAGAGGTACTAGTCAGCAATGACTAGGGAAAATGGGAAAATGGATAAATCACTTTGTGGTAGCAAGTCTCTCTTTAACATGACACTTTCACTTCATCTCTATGACTATTTGGGTTGGGTTATCTTCTTGATGGTTATCATACCTATGGTCTATCATACCATCCATCACTTTGGTTTTGGGTCAATGCTTCCAATTCATTCAGTGTCACCGACATGTTCAAGAGAAGTCACTTAGTAAAATTCATCCTTTGCAATACTCATTAACCTTCATTTTCATGACCACCATTCCTGAACCTTGTGTTGTCACATTCTGTCTTCAAAATAATTACACTCGTTTCATGTCGTTGATGGGGATACTTCCAGCCCCTCCTGCAACGAGTTGCCCCTTGTCGACATCAACACATTATCAAATAAGTTGACTTCGAAACACCCTTCCAATACCTTGAGGCTTGCATACATCAATGGTAAGTTTCTTGCTTCTGGTGACAGGTTGACATCACTAGCCTTCAACCGAAAGACTTTGTATGGTGTTCGAAATTAAAACATCTATTCACACAATGTAGAATGTACTACAGTACCTTTAGAATCATTTTCATTATCGATGATCTCTCTCGCATATGTTAACAACTTACATCATTGGCTGGTAATTAGACAGTGTCTTCCCATGTTCGACTTCAGATCACATTTTCATATGGTTATACTCATGCTCGATTGAATTATTGGATGAGATAGAATACCACGAATACAGTTTTATCCATCTGGGTTGCGATTCTAGGAGAGTACTAAATCATATGTATGATGGCTTTACACATATGGTCATCCTATCAAGGGTCTATATCTATAGACGACTATATTATTTATGTACATGTAATGAAAAGTTTATATGTTGAGTATGGGCATTCCTTCCCTTAGAAATTCATGAAAAACTCAAAAATATCATGATATTAGGTATTGGAATCAATGTAGGTCGTCGTCCTCTTAAGATTCTCCTTCATCACATCATAAAGCATATCACTCAACATTATCTTTTTTGACTTCATGCTTTAAGGGGAAACTGTTACAGGTATATTTGGGCACATCACTCCCAACATTCAGATCAGTACAATTAGGGCTCACCAAACCCTAATTTAGTTGTTACATGTCATCAAATTGAATCCTTCCATCCATGAAAGTTTCCTAGCTTGAAAACCTGTTGAAATGACTCCTTGGGACACTAGAGCAGCCTTGGTCAGGGGAACCTGCGCTACAAAGTAGGTAGCCCATTCAGGACTACACTACAGTGGACTTAGGCCTTCTTTGACTTGCGCTAGGCAAGAATGAGTGAAATTGACATTGGATTATGGGAACATTCTCTTATTCTAGAGCATTCTGGAAGGATGCCGAGCTCTTATCCCATCCTATGAGGTCCACTTTGGATAGGCTATGGATCAATTACCCCTCTATCCTCTCATCTCTTTCTCCATGGAAACTAACTCCAATTTTTGAAAGCCATTCAGTGCCCATTTTATGACATAAACACCTACATTTCCCTATAAATTGGCCACTCATCATAGTGATCAAGGGGATAGAATTTGAAGATTCTAGAGAAATACTATTGGTTTGAGATTTGAATTCATGTCAAGTAATGTCATGTTGTTGGATTGGTGTGCTTTGGTGTGACGAGGGTTCGACTGAAGCTGGATGAGTGACATGGGATCAAACAAAATTGGGTGTAACTCTTCCTTATATAATAATAAAGTTGTTTATTCCTTTTCTCATATTCTTGTTCATATCTATGATGATTATGTGTTTCAATGTTGTTGATTCCATTGGTTTATAGTAGATAGACCATCTATGCTTTGATCGTTGTTGTTTTTCTATTTCTGTTGATAGGTATCAGTTGAGCGGATTTAGTTCAGGTGGGAGTGACGGGAGCAATTGAAAGGAGATCAAGAAACTGAAAGATTACAAATAAGTTCCTTCATCTCATCTATCTACTATAGGAAAAGGTTAAACCACTTTCTTTCTATTGTTCTAAGTGTAGCTATGCACTTAGGTAAAATGTGTTTATCTGTAGATACAAATTCCATATAACACTCTGTAATCAATGTTTGTTGTCTTTCGTCTCTATTTTTCCTACAAATTCATGTTTAATTATGTTTCTTAAGTTCTTGATTAAGTCTTGAATGAACTGCTTTCCTTCGGTCTTCCACATTCAACACTTAAGGTTAACAATCAATTCATGTTGGAAATTAATCCATTCTACCTCGATTTTAGTTTAGGACCGAGTTCAGGTCATTTGGGTAATGAAGACATAAAATGGAATGGTTATATTACTTATTCGACAACTAATCATATCAAAGTAAAGTACATAATGGATGAAGGAAATTTCTATTTGCATATTGTTTATATGGTTTAGGTAATGAAGACATAAAATGGAATGGTTATATTACTTATTTGAAAACTAATCATATCGAAGAAAAGTACATTATGGATGAACTCGTTTGTCTTAAATTTTTTAAAAAATACACGTATTCTCCAAAAATGGGATAGAAAGTTCTTACAAAAGAAGAGGAAATAAATGAATTGAAGTGTGATTCAAAAAAGTGAATTTTAGTTATTGTTTGAAAGTGATATTTTGATATCATTATGAATAAATAGTCTATCTAGGATTTCATGTTTTGAAGGAGTTAGCTAGGCCTAAGGAGATGCCACTTGTTGTTTTGGAGAATTTAGCACCTACCAATAAATACTAATTCACTAGACAAGTAGTTGTGACTAGAAAAATAGTTGAAAATGTTTTAGACTTTCCTTATAAGCAATAGATAAGAAGAGAGGATAGAAGGCCTACCTTTAGTTCCTCTTTCCTCTCGTCTCCCTTGTACTTAATCCGCTTGAAAAGTATCCTGTAAACACAACAAAAGACGAAAACCAATCAAAGCATACGATCCATTGCATATAAATGAGAGGAATCAGAAACAATTCATACATATAAGAATTATGAAAGAACACATTATATGGAAAATGGTTCAAAAACTTTATTATATAGAAGAAGGAATTACAACCATCAGTGTCTGATTCAAAGTCATTCCTCCTGCTTGGATCCCATCCACATCACATCAAAAGCAAGACAAGCTTGTAGCATCACATCATTTGCTCCAAAGTCAAGTCTCATAGCAACATTATCTCCTTACAATTCAAACTAATCCAGCCCCTGATGACTCAGATGAGTGGTCAATTTATAGGAAGATGAAGGAGGTTTTGTCATTAATGGTGACATTGAATGGCCTTCCATACTTAGAATTATTTCCATGGAGGAAGGGATGAGAGGATAAGATGATCCTTAACTCATTCCTCATCCATTTTTGAGCTCATAGGAGTTCATAAGACAGGGAAACTTCTAGATGACTCCATAATGTAAGAATATTCCCACACCCTATGTGAATTTCACTCATTCTCGCCCAGCGCAGGTGAAAGGAAGCCTAAGTGCTTTGCAGAGCACCCTGGCAGTGGACTTAGTTTCTCTACAGCTGACTTTCATAAGGGTTTACCTATGCTGATCCTTCTAGAGGAAATCTCTCGATGTCTTCAAGTCATGAAATAGTCTCGGAAGGAGGTATTAAAAGGGTTGACTTGTTTAGGGAGTGAAACAACTGAATTTATGGTTTGATTAGCCCTAAAACACTGATATGAAGGCCGGGATTTGATGTGCCAAAATGGATCTGTAATAGTTTCCCCCTAAAGCATGAAGTCAAAAAAATTCCAGTGTCGAATGAAATTCTTTACAATGTGATGAGGAGGTATCGAGGTGGAAGGTGACCTGCATCAATTACAATACATATATCATGATATTTTATTTTACATGAATAGTTGAGGGAAGGAATACCCATGCTCAGCTTATAAACGTTCATTACATGTACATAAAGAGTCATCTACATATATAGACCCATGATAAGAATGACTAACAATGTAAAACTATTGTACATATGATTTAGTACTCTTGATATCGCAGCCCAGATGGATGAAAATAGATCCAAGGTCTTCAATCTCCTTCAACCATTGAATCAAGTATGAGTCTAACCATGTGAATATGTGGTCTGAGGTTGAACATGGGAGGACACCATTTGATTACTAGCCGATGATGTAAGTTGTTAACAGATGCAAGAGAAATCACCGATAATGATAATGATCCTCAAGGTACTATAGTACATTCTACATGGTGTGAATGGATGATTTGATGTTGAACACCAGAAAATGTCTTTTGGTCAAAAACCATTCATGTATGCCTATTTCCAAAAGCAAGAAACCTTCCATTGATGCATGCAAGCCTCAAGGTATTGAATGCGTGTTTCTAGGTCAACTTCTTGGATAATGAGTTGATGTCAAAAAGAAGCGACTCATCGCAGGAGCGCAATGATGTATCCCACATCAACAACACAAAATTCTTGTAGTGATTTTAGAGATGGAATTTGACTGATGACACAAAGTTCATGAATGACGGTCATGAAAATCAAGGTTTATGGTATTGCAAAAGATGGATTTTGACTTAATGACTTCTCTTGAACATGTTGGTGACACTAAAGTGAATTGGTAGCATTGACCCAAAACAAATCAATGTATGGTATGATAGAACAACAGTGTGATAACCATCAAGCTAATAACCCAACCCAGATAATCATGTTGATGGAGTGAAAGTGTCATGTTCAAGAGTGACCTGCTACCATAAAGAGGTTTTCCCATTTTTTCATTTTCCCCAGTCATTGTTGACCAGTACCTCTTTATTCTTATCAACCTTAAGGAGGATAACATATGCTTGTTGTATAATTTCACCCTCCAGGTGAATCCATCACTATTTGATGTTTTAACGAGTCTAACAATGGTGAAACTCGAACTTGTCTAGATGGACAAGTTTGTCGCTATTTGATGTTTTTAACGAATTTAACGACAAATATAACTCGGTCCTTTCCATGTTTAGAGAGTTTGAAAATGGACACAAAGAAAAATACACAATTTCTTTTTCCTTAATTAATCTCTCAAGTTCGAAAAAGAGTAAAATAATACAAGGGAGATATCATTTCCAATCCGTTAACGAGCTGGAAAGGATAAGTTGTCGGCAACCTTTTCATGTTTAGAGAGTCTGAAAAGAGCTTAAAGAGGACTCTGCATTGAGGAACGAGTGGTGTCTAGGATAGCAACTAGTTCTGGTGATGTTTTAACTTCTCAAAACATGTTGATTTATGTGAAGGGGCCGGCTAATAAGACCACTCATTACAATTGTTCCTCAAGAAAGGTAAAACAAATAAGTGAAAGCGTATCATTGGCCAAAGAGATAATGGTGATGGAATGAAACAACCAAGGCTCATATGATAGGAAAGGCTTACAGAATGGCAATCACAAGGGTTAAAATGGAAATGGGTTAATTTTTACACGAGATTGAAACATAGGGAACTATGCTTGGATTCGGTTTCATGTTTACAGAAGCTTGAAACGAAAAACTATGCTTGGATTCAGTTTCATTTTTACACAATATTGAAATGAAAAACTATGCTTGGATTTAGTTTCAGTTGTACACAAGCTTGAAACAAAAACTATGCTTGAGACTGGTTTACATGCCTCGAGCACGATGAAAGGGAGAGTCACATGTAACCAGATGGAAGTCGCTGAAGTGAAGGAGGATGGTTATCCAACACCTTTTTGTCTTCATCCAGATAGGGAAAAAGGTGAATGGGGTGATTCCCTTCACATAACCTACGGGGAAACTTAACTTTACCACTAGGTGCATGCCCCCTGAGCTTCATTACATTCACCTAAGTACACTACTCGTGGCTATCAAGTGGATGAAATGAAGGTTCTTTTACAAGATCAGGTGAAAGACTCGACTTGGATCTTACAAGATCTAATCAAAGGTTCGACTTGGAACTTTGCTCCAGGGGATCTTGTTTCATTTTTTAATGAGCTTGACACAAGACATGGAACCCTGCTCAGGGAACTGTTTCATTTTTTAATGAGGTTGACACAGTAAAAAACTATCCTCATATTCCTTGTTTCTTTTTTTAACGAGGTTGACACAAGACGAAGAACTATCCTCATTGGAGTTGTTTCATTTTTTAATGAGGTTGACACAGAAAAAGAACTATCCTCATGTACCTGTTTCATTTTTCTATGAGGTTGACACAGTAAAAGAACTATCCTCATTGGCTTGTTTCATTTTTTTTAATGAGGTTGACACAGTAAAATAACCATCATCATATCCTTGGTTTCATTTTTTAATGACGTTGACACAATACTAGGAACTATCCTCATAGGCTTGTTTCATTTTTTAACGAGGTTGACACAGTAAAAGCACCATCCTCATTGGAGCTTTCGATCACAACCCATAAGAAGTCATGAAGGAGGGATCTGGTTCCAATGCCCCAATTACATGATGTACAACACAACTGAATTGATCGTTAGTTGATGTAGGTATGTAATGGGTTGCCACATAATTAACCTCTAGTGAGGATGATACCATTGGTACAAAAGGACCACTTAGAGAAGATGGTTGACTGGAAGCCATATTTCGATCGGGAAATGAAAGCTGGTCAACGGTGATAATTCTACCTTTATGCGAGAAACAAATCACTTGAAAGAGTTTGAAACAATAGCTCCCATGTCATAAACATAGTTGCACCCTAGAAGTAAATTGTAATCTAAAGTGCCAGGGACTACCATCACATTCAGATAACAATTTTTCCTCCCAAAATAATAGGCAACTAAGGAAGGATCCCTAATGGTTGATTGGTTCCTCTGTTAAAACCCAATAGATTCTGGGTAACAGGCACAAGCGGTGTCAAACCAAGCAGTTGAGGAAAGGATACTCAAAGATGCACCTTCATCTATAATAGTGCTAGATACAATCATATTACAAACTTGTACTATGATCTGGAAAGGCACATAACAAGGAAGATGGAATCTTGTGAGTCGATTCCAATCAAAGGAAGTGACCAAACTACTTGGAGGGGGTCCCGTAGAAACGGGAGAATTAACCCCTTGAGTTACGAGAAGTGGAGTATTTTCCTCCTGTCTTGATCGAATAGGAGAAGTGCCCCCAAGCTTATTGGAATCTAAAGAAACAAGAAGAACTTGAGTAGTATCATATTCACTCTCTTCAGGAAAGGTACAATTTACTAAAGGTGAAATCTAGTCAACTGTTACCTTGACCTATTGATTTGGGTCGGGTATAGACTCATAGGGTTCACTTTCAGAGAGAGTGGGTTTGACCGACGATTCAATTGAGTCGGTCAATTCATCAACTAGTGAAGGATTAAGGGAGATTCTCCTATAACCAAATGGAATTCGCTGTGGTGAAACAAGACAATTATCCAACACTTTTTTGGCTTCATACAGATAGGGAAAAAGGTGAATGGGGTGATTCCCTTCACATAACCTACATGGAAACCTAACTTTACCCTTATTTCCATGAACTTTACTACCACTAGTTGATTGCGCGTCACCAACATGATCTCCAGAAGTTGATGACACAAGATGAGGTGAACGAGAAGACTATTCTTCTAAGATCTAAGGAATATTAGGAAATTTTCGAAGAAGATGGTCTACCACACAAAGTTTGCATGTATATCGAACTTTGTGAGGTGTGATGGACAGTTTTTAATCAGATGCTGCATTCAAAGCAATGGTTGCCTGGTTGCCCCTCTGTTGAATTTTCTTCTTCTTCTTCTTATCCACCTAGTTACTAGTACCAATACTTTCACCAGGCAAAGAGGAAGAAGGTGAAGGATCAACTGGAAGTTTATTTTGTCTAGTTGGAGATGTACTCAATTGTGGAGAAATCATGACATTTTGAACCAAGGAGGTTGAAAACAACCATACTAGCAAGCCAATGGTAAATCTTGGAAGGAACAACGTAGCCATATATGGAGCACAATATTTCCAAAAGGAGGAAAAGAACTAGGATTCCCATCAAAGGGAATTCCTTGATTGGTGCACTGCGAATTTGTCGCCATATGTTTCAACCTAAGATCATCTAAGGAGTGAGCATGGATATTGTTATCCACGATCAACTAATTTTATTTTAATCAAAGTAACATAACAAAACAAAAGAGGGATAATCTATGCAAAAGGTTTACTGAGCAACTGTGAACTATAGAATACCTCCTCGTGAACTAAGAAGTACCGGCAAGCAATCTCCCAGAATGTTGTGTTCAGTGTATCACAGTCTACAAGGCGGTCAACTTGGTTACCTAAGGATGGATAGAAACCTAGAATTGTCCTCCCATATATACCCAAAGGTACGTGGAGGCCCGGTCCATATAAGCATTGTATAATGCAAAACCACACAGTGAGAGTATTCCCATATACTTTACGTACTATAGCACCGCGCTATGTACCCGAAGGTACATGGACGAGCTACGATGTACTCACTTATGTGGAATGAGGTATCACACTTAGTATGTATTGCAAACAAGTTATCGACAACTGCTTTGTTTTACGACGCTAGAACACGTCTCTAGTCATTAGGTGACAATGCTCCATTAGGTAAATTCAGATAAATTTCAAGTTGATCTTCTAAATTTTCCTTTCAAGGTTCACAAGGTGATGTATGTTTGAAATTCCTAAAATGAAACTAATATGATAAGCATTCTTTCCATTCAATTTAATAATGAAAATCCTTAGCTAGTAGGGATAGAGCAATAAGATTTTTGACAAAGAGAAAAGAGAACATCTAATGCAATTTCCCTAGCTATTCCTTTCAAGCACTCAAAAACTACAATATGAATTATGCAAGTTTTTCATTTTGAATCCCTTAATGTTATGATGAACAAAAATGAAATATCCGCATACAATCAATCAACCTTTAATAAGAACAAAGAATTTAATGACAATGTTTCGAATGAAAAGAAAACTTTATGACACATTCTTTCGAACAAAGACTAATCAACTATATTCTAACTTTGGCTATAGACTGATAATGACAAAGAAAACATTAAGGAAGCATTAATCAATCAAATCAAGGTAGGGTTGGCATAGGAGATAGAAATTTGTTCTCTGAGACATGGCATTCATTGATCAATCAACAAGCAAACAAACAGAGAAAAGATGGAAAAAACACTTTCCAAATGTGGGAATTTGACCTAAGGTTGATTAGCATAGGTCAAAGGGGGCCTAACTGTGCTGCAGAGCACTGCCTGTCACTCAAGGGTGCTCTGTAGAGCATTGTCCCTTGACCAAGCCTACGCTGATTTCTGAGAGGCCACTCAAGAGTCATCTAACCTCAATTTTTGTCCAAAATTCAATGCAAACAACTGAATTACAATCTATGAACACAAATAGAGTCCACAAGGACGTCTTAGGAGGTGGATAAGCTACTAGGAAATAGGATCCTTCCCTAGTGGAGTCGCTAATTTTCTTTGGAGAATTTAGCATCTACGGATAAATACTAAATCACTAGAGAAGTAGTTGTGCCTAGAACAATAGTTTAAAGTGTTTTAGAATTTCCCTATAAGCAATAGATAAAAAGATAGGATAGAAGGCCTACCTGTAGTTCTGCTTTCCTCTCGTCTCCCTTGTAGCGATTCCGTCACTCCTTTTGTACTTAATCCACTTGGAAAGTACCCTGTCAACACAATAGAAGATGAAAATTGATCAAAGCATATGATCCATTGAATATAAATGAAAGGAATCAGAAGAAATTCATACATATAAGCATTATGAAAGAACACATTATATGGAAAAGTTTCAAACACTTTATTAGATAGAAGAAGTAATTACAACCATCAGTGTCTGCTTCAAAGTAATTCCTCCAGCTTGGATCCCATTCACATCATGTCAAAAGCAAGACAGGCTTGTGGCATCGCATCATTTGCTCCAAATTCAAGTCTCATATTAGCACTATCTCCTTACAATTCAACATAATCCAACCCCTGATCACTTCGATGAGTGGTCAATTTATAGGAAGATGAAGGAGGTTTTTTCATTAATGGTGACATTGAATGGCCTTATATACTTAGATTTAGTTCATGGAGGAATGGATGAGAGGATAGGATGATCCTTAACTCATTCCTCATCCATTTTCAAGATCATAGGAGTTGATAAAAAAGGGAAACTTCTAGATGACTCCATAAGATAAGAATATTCCTGAACCCTCTGTGAATTTCACTCATTCTTGCCCAATGCAGGTGAAAGGAAGCCTAAGTGCTCTGCAAAGCACCCTGGCAGTGGACTTAGCTTCTTTGTAGTGCACTTTCATAAGGGCTTACCTGCACTGGTCCTTCTAGAGGCAATTTCTGGATGTCTTCAAGTCATGAAACAGTCTAGGAAGGAGACATTCAAAGGGATGATTTGTTTAGGGCATGAAACAACTGAATTTAGGGTTTGATGAGCCCTAAAACACTGATCTGAAGGTTGGGATTTGATGTGCCCAAATGGATCTATAACACTTGTGCAAGGTTAGTGATGGATAAAATACTCATATGAGATCTCTTTGTTCTTATGTTTTCTTAGTTTGGAACAAAATAGAATCTTAAATTTCTCTTAACATTGTCTAAGGATATTAATTTGTAAATTCTATGCCTAAAAGAGGCATGGGAATCCTATTATTAAGCATTAAAATCTCTCCATATGAATATTTCCTAGGGAATTTGATTGAATATTTTAATCCTCTTTGAAATGTAGAGCTGAAAGGATGCCCATTTTATTCCTATGAATAAATTGACTTTATCACCTAAAAAATCTTTTAACATTTCATTTTCCATCTAGAACATTGTGGTTATAGATTTTATTCTTATAATTAAATGGTTGGTTTCGATGGATAAAATATCAATGGGGTTAGGTTGAAAAAGGATACTTTCATGGAGTGTGGAGGAATTATTGTCTTTTCATAATTATTGTTTATGCTTTAAGCTAAATTGCGGTGTTTTATATATGTCAAATAACATATATAGGCAATACAATCCTACGGAAGATGAAATGGATATTTGGACATAGTTTATAAGGGTTGAGGTAATGAAGGCATGAAATGGAACTTTTATATCACTGAATTGACAACTAATCATGTCAAAATAAAGGACATAGTAAATTAGATCATTTTGCTAAGAAATTTTTAAAAACATACGTATTCTACAAAATTAGGATATAAAGTCTAGATAATATATGAGTTGAAGTGTGATACAAAGAAGTGTACAATAGTTTCTTACAAGTGAGAGTTCTTATATCATCAGGAATAATGTTTCTATCTAGGAGTTCATGTTTTGAAAGGGTTAGTTAGGCCTAAGGAGATGCCACTTGCGCCAGGTTAGTGATGTATAACTAACTCATATGCTGACTTTTTGTTCTTATGTTCCCTTGGCTTGGAATGTATTAGAAACTTCGATTTCTCTTGACATTATATAGGGATAACAATTTATAAATTTTATTCCTTAGATGGTTGCATAGAAATCTTATTATTAAGTATTAAAAGCTCTCTGCAAAAAAATTGTTGGAAATAATACTGAGAGGGGGGGTGAATCAGTATTATCAAGTCAAATATTCTTTTTCAAAAATGATATACGCTACTTCAGTTAGTTAAGCCCACGTGTATACGCAACTATGCAGATGGAAACCCGCGTATACAAAGAAAACTTTTAATTAACTTTATCTTTCTAAAGATGATTGTTAATCTGTGTTGCAAAATCAAATAACCAGTAGCCAGAGATAGTAAAACAAATCAAAAAGACAATCACACACAAGAACACAAGATATAAGGTGGAAACCCAATGTGGGTGAAAACCGCCTGCTGCAATTCGTCTCTATCTTCTTTTAAATTAGAAACTTCTTTTACAATGTACTGGTGCAGTCCTTTACCACTACGCAGGCTTCAACCTGCAAAGAGCTACAACCCTCTCTCTCATTCTCCAGCTTCTCTTGGAAGGGAGCTACAACCCCCTTTAGCTCTTGCACTAGCCAAGATACTAGTACGTAGGTGCTGGCCTACAGAAGGCTACAACCTTCTCTTTCTTCCAGGGACCATGTTTCATAAATTTTCAGACTGGATCCATGAACATCAATCAAACATCAAGAATTTCTCCATCAACCAATCTCCTTTCCACCAATTAGATTTGAATCAAGTAGGTACTTCTCTGACAACTGTACCCAAAACACAGTACTAGAAACCACACACCAAAAACTGAACCCAGAACACACCAGCAATGAATAGTAGCAGCTAGATCACAACTTAAAGTATATACGCTATTTCAATAACCTGCAACATGCGTGCATATGCTTTTGTGTTTGGAACAACCTGCGTATATGTTGTTTTAATTCACAGAACCAGCGTGTATATGCGCCTTTGCTTCACTGAACCTGCGTACAGATCTATAAAGTATAATGCGCTCATTCAGATATACAAAAACACTAATTAACCCAGATTATCAGTGTTATAGATCAAGCAAGCGCGACATATAACATACGAAAATCATACAAAGATACCATCATTCAAGCTTAAACATTATGACCCATCAATAGAACTTATCCTTCTTCTTTGCGCTTAAGGTTCCAACTTTATTCAGATCCAGACCTGCAACATCACCCAATTACTAGTATTCCAGATCTACCACTTTTCAGATATTCAATAATAATTCAGATGATTACTTTGCCACAAGATATCCTTCCTCTTTTATAGTCTGAGGCCTTCCACTATACCACTGTCCAAAACCATAACATTTCAATACCATGAACCCAAAACTTGGATCAACACATCTGACGAGATGCCATGGTCCAAAACCATAGATTCAAATACCAAGGACTAACTACCATGGACCAAGAGTAAGCCCCCCAACATATACACGATTTTGTAACATATAACCCGTGTGTATACGCATCTTCGTATAGATGAACCTGCGTATATGACTTTTCTTCTTTCTAATTGCCTGAACTAAGATCTATCACTAAGGTGAGTTGCCATCAAGGACAACACCAGAGCCATAGCATCAAACCTATGTCATAATGCCAACAATCTCCCCCTTTGGACTTGATGGCAACACCAAGATCCTCAATATCATTCTCCCACTTTGTCATCAAGGGCAAAGGGGTGTGCTCCCCCTGAGTACATGCTGAAATCTCTGCCCTACTGTGCTGACCATACTCCCCCTGACTGTAGGCAAAATCTGCAAAAGATGTTCTTCAAGAAGAACCATGACATATACATAACAAAAGACCTTCCTATCACCAAGAGACTCAATACATACATCCTTTACCCAACCACGTGGGGATCATCCACCCAACCAAGTGGGGACACATCAGAAAATTACATATGATAACCAAGTACATTACATCTTCATCCCAGGCATAGGGGAAACCAAAATAGGCCGTTACATGACCTTGACACCATAAAAGAGATACATGACATAGAGATGAAATATGTAGAGCAAGACTTATGAAAGTCACCAACCAACAGCATCTCTCAATCACCATTCAGATCAAGAACCATGATTTCCTTCTGTTCTCCCTCTACACTTGTTCCACCAACAATAGCTGTGAATAAGAACCAAAAGATTCTAAGATAATGCCAACAATGCTTCATTAGAAGTTATCTTCTCCTCGTGAAGTAGTGCCAGATGGTCTCTTTTAGACCCATATCAGACAATTTTCAACCAGAGCCTGTCCCTTCTGATATCCATCAAGCCTCCATATACACAACTGTCTTTGCACAAACCAGCGTATGTACACGGATCATCCTTAGGCAACACACGTACACTACTTTTTCTCTGAAACAGACAAGTTTAACAACAAGATGATGCATCAACTACTCCCAGCTTCTGTCTGAGATATTCAAAAGTTTCCATGGGCACTGGTTTGGTGAGAATATCAGCAACTTGTTCCTTAGAAAATACCACCTTCATTTTGTTGGATTGGCAATCCAATAAAGTATGTCAGTTCTTCGAGCAAAGACATTCCGAATTCTTTCTGCATCACAAAGGCAAAGCTTTGACTCGTAGATTCTTCATTACTGCCAAATATAATATCATCTACATACACAACAAGTATTAGCAATTTGTCATTTTCAGTTTTTATATAAAGATTTCTATCTGCTAATCCTTTTGAAAAACCTTGTTGATGAAGATATTTGTCCAAACGATAGTACCAAGTCCTTAGAGCTTGTTTAAGACCATAGAGAGCCTTTTTTAGTCTGCATACGAGATTTGGATCATTCCCAAGAATGAAACCATATGGTTGCTCAATGTACACTTCTTCTTCTAAGCCTCCATTCAGAAAGGCTAATTTCACGTCCATTTGAAATACTTTGAACTTCTGAAAAAACTTGAGAGAGCAAGGAACATTCGGATGGCCTCAAGTCTAGCAACGGGAGCAAAGGTTTCTTCAAAGTCTATTCGTTCTTGTTGAGCATACCCTTTACAAACAAGTCTGGCCTTGTTTGTAATTACTTCCCCATTTTCATTCAACTTGTTTTTGAAGATCCATTTTGTCCCTATGACATTCTTATCTTTTGGTCTAGGAACCAACTTCCAAGTGTTGTTCTTTTTGATTTGTTCAAGTTCTTCATCCATTGCCTTGACCCAGCATTCATCTTTGCAAGCCTCTCTTACATTTTTCGGTTCAGTGGAGGAGAGTAATGCCAAATAGCTTGAGGCTTCTGCAATTGTTCTTCTTGTTTGTACGCCAGCCTCTTTGTGCCACAAAATTTGTGATTCTGGATGATTCTTTTGAACATACCTAGAAGGAGTCTTTTCTTCTATCCTTATCTGTTCCTCTGGCTCCTCCTAGGTTTCTTCTTCATAGTTTTCTTCTTCATCATCAGTTTGATTTTGAGGATAGTCTTCATCCTCTTTGATATTTCCATAATTTACTTGCCTAGGAATGTATCCTTTTTCATCAACCACTACATCAATGCTGTCAACAATTCTTCCAAGTATTTTATTGTAACATTTATATGCTTTGCTATGGGGAGAATAACCAAGGAGAATGCCTTCATCTGCTCTAGGTTCAAGTTTGCCAAGCTGTTCATCATTATTCTTAATATAGCATTTCCTTCCAAAAATTTTGAAAGTCTTTACCGAAGGAGTCTCACCATACCAGAGCTCATGAGGAGTTTGAGTGTTGTTTACTCGAACATTTTTTTTGTTGAGAATAACAATTGCAGCAAATGTAGCTTTAGCCCAGAAGGTTGCGGGATTTCCAGACTCATCAAGCATAGCACGGGCCATTTGTTGGACTGTTCTGTTCATCCTTTCCACCACTCCATTTTGCTAAGGAGTCCTAGCTGTAGAGAATTCCCTTCTTATTCCATGTTCTTCACAAAAATCAAAAAATTCATTTGAGGTAAACTCCCCACCTCTGTTGGACCCGAGGCACTTAATTTTGTAATTTGATTCATTTTCAACCAAGGCTTTGAAGGATTTGAATTTTTCGAATGCTTCGTCCTTGTGCTTCATAAGTCCTAACCAAACCATCCCGAAGAAGTCGTCAATGAATAATATAAAGTATTCTTCTCCTCGAGGAAACCTTGTCCTAAATGGACCACATACATCTATATGAACTAGCTCAAGAGGCTTGTTGGCTGATCCTTCCTTCTCAAGGAAGTTAGTTCTGGTTTGCTTACCAAACTGACATGATTTGCATATGGTGTTGTCTGGGATTTTGATGTCTGGAAGACCACGAACTGCCTGGTACTTGCATTCTTTCCTTATTTGTGAAAAGCTTAGATGTCCCAACCTCCGGTGCCATAACCAGTGTTCATCATCCTTGCTCAAATAGCATTGTTGTTGTTCTTCTTCAAATATATATAAATTATTTGGAGTTCTTCTGCCTTTGATCACTGTTCTTCCTGTATCAAGATCACGAACACTACACCCATCTGATCGAAATACTACCTCGGTTCCATTATCGCACATCTGACTGACACTTAATAGATTATGCTTCAAGCCATAAACATACAAAACATTTCCAGCTTTGACCTTTTCTTTCAACTGAGCAATGCCTTTTCCTTTTATGGTTGTAGGAGTATCATTTCCAAAAGAAACTTTCTTTCCCTTTTCTAAAGCAGTATATTATTCAAGTTTTTCTTTATCACCTGTCATATGTTTCGAACCTGCACTGTCGATGTACCATAGATTTTCCTGTCCTTTTGCATAAAAGGATATCCCACATCTTTTTGGTTGTGGTTCCTTTATTCTCCATGTTCTGGTGCTTGAGGTTTGTTCCTTTGTCTGCCAAAACCTGCTCCTACATTCAGAAGCTTCATGACCAAAGTTATTACAAATAGAACATTCAATTTCATTTTCAAGCGCCGAAAAGTTGTTATAGTTCCTTTTCATAAATCCAGGCATACTCCTTTGTTTTTGAGCTTCTCAAGTCATGATTGCCTTAAAGGCAACACATTGAGTTGCTTTGTGACCAAAGTTATGGAAAGAGAAACATTAGCCATTGAATAAATTCCTGCGACTATCATCCATCCAATTGTAGTTTCTATTGACATCCATTCTTGAAGAAAATTGGGAAGATTTTACCTGAGGTTGGTTGTAGCTTCTGTTTGTCCTTAACGTAGCTTACCCCCGATTTTCTTGATAGTCTTTGTTCGTTCTTGATGAAGACTGTCCCTGACTTACCTGATGATTTCTATTAGGCTTTTGTTCACTCCTTCTTGCTGCATCAAGATAACTTTTGGAGGTGGAAGCTTGAGATGTTTCACCATTATACCCTAGACCTATCTTGATTAGAGGGGAACGCTGCACATTGATAATCTCATCCAGAGTTTCAGATCCTTTAACAAATTTAAGGTTAAGGGCCTTTGTTTTCTCAATTTCCTTTCTAAGGCCAACAATTTCACATTCTAACTTCTCAAGAAATTTTTCTTTTTCATCAAGTTGAAATTGCAGAGTATCAATGATCACATTCTTTTCTTTTAAACATGTTTTGAGGCTAGAAATCTCTTCGTAAAAACCATCCACATCTATAGCATCCAAGTAATCATCATCTTCAAATGCCATTAAAAGTTTGTAGTGATTACCTTGTTCATCTTCATCGCTATTTGATAGTCCAGCACTATCTTCATGAGTGTAATAGCTTTTCTTATTTGCATTCTGTTTCTTGTTCCATCTAATAGGTTCCTTCCCCTTGTCAATCTTATCCTTATGAGGACATTTGGTAGCATAGTGACCTACTCTTCCAAAAGCAAAACATTTGAAATATAACTTACCTCTGAATCTTCCAGTACCCCGTTGAAGATTTCTGACAAAATTTGATTCTTCTTCTTCTTCTGACACGTGTCATGACTCATAGTACTCTCCTTTTCCTAAAGCCTTGAAGGCAGCTACTCTCCTGTCTGATGGACCTCCTTTCCTCGTTTGATAAGCAGTTAGAATTCCGTGCAGCTGTGACATTTTAAGGTTTTGTAGATTCTCCTTTTCTTCTATAGCAGAAACTTTAGATTCAAATCTAGATGACAAAGATCTTAGAACTTTTTCAACCACAACAGCCTCTTTTATTTCTTCACCCAAATTTTTCATACAATTAACAATCTCATCTACACGAAGAAAATAATTAGCCACACTTTCATCATTATACATCTTGAGATTTTCATACTGAATCCTGAGGGTTTGAAGTTTTGCTCGTTTTACCTGATCATCTCCTTCATAGCTCAGAACAATCTTGTCCCATATCTCTTTTGCGGATTTAAACTGCATAACCTTGACAAATTCTGATTGAGATAGGCATCCTAATAGAGTATTGATCACTTTTGCATTTGTTTCATACTTCTTCTTCTCAGCTGGATCTATAGGAGTTTCTGATGGAAAAGTATACCCTGTATCTATGATATCCCAGACTTCTGTACCAAGAGATTGAAGATAGGCAGTAACTCTTACCTTCCAATAAACGAAGTTTGT
>APFE030666952.1:0-11207 GCA_000404065.3 Pinus taeda | reverse complement strand
TGTGACACTGTCCATCATATTGGAATGACTTGAATACCAATTTAAGAACTCTCATTTGATGTACTTGGATTTGAGTGGAGATAGACCAATGGTGCCTAACCTTCTTGAAATACGTAGATCAACAATGTATAACCTTTATAGTAGATGCCTGCATTCTATGAAGATGAATGATGACCCCCTCATTAGTGCTTCATAAAGGCACAAAGGGGCCGTAGGAAATTGAGCACAAGAACATTTTACTAGGGTTTTAATAGACTAGTTTCAATGCAATGCAAGGGACACCTATCCTTGTCATTTACAATAACATCCTCACATCACCATCATTCAATCAACAAATCCCTTGTAGGTTGGGGGAAAGGGGGTTAGAGTTGCGAGACATAAAATTTAAACATCGATAAATCTGGCATGTTATCCATAACTATAATATCTTGATTGGATGTTTGACATACTAATATGATTTAACTTAAATCAATTTCTTCTAAGAATTGGATTTCGCACTCCTATTGTGTATTGATACTATTATACATAACAACCTCATGTTTGACCTATTCATGATCTCTAATTGGTTTTGCAAATTATTTTAATGTTGAATCAAGTTAATATGGAAATTTACAAAAAAAAATGAATGTTGTTGGAGGCCTTGTAATAGAATACTTCCAAATTTAATGAAATATGTGTTTATTGTTAATTTGGCCTAAGATGAAACGTTCCAAAGGAAATTGATGGATTTGTTGACGAGCAAAATAGGCAGTAAAAAACTTTCATATGACATTATTCAGGTTATGTTGCTTGTGTTCCTCCGTTCAAAACCATTGAATTACAAAATTTGAATTCGAATTTTTCTAAATACCCATCCTCTTCCATGGTCAATTTCAAAGACTCGTAGACTCATTTTAGTTAATTTTAATAATAACTACATTATATTATATATTTTTAGTGTGATAGGTGTTATTATGATTTTGTTTTATCTTTTTATTATTTTTATTAATAAAAATAAAATTATTATATAATAAACAAAATTTATATTAAATTAGGGTTACATTTTTCTTATACTTAATTTTATATTAATTTTAATATTTATATTTTATTAAAATAATTAACATATAATTGTTTACAATTTTTTTACATCTTATAAATTGAACATATTAATATAAATTTAGCATATTACAATGATATATAAAATTATTTACATACTTTTTTTACATTACATTTATACATTCTCCCTATACTAGTTGTAAAATGCCTCTCTATACGAAAATATTAGCAATTTCAAAAATAAAATAATTATGTACAATAAAATTTGAGTGAAAAATTATGTACAGTAAAAGAGATTACTTGGTAATTATGTACGGATGTTATGTAAAAATGAATTAGTTTTAAGATGTTATGTAAAAATGAATTAGTTTTAATTTTAAAATAGATGAATTAACAACTTTGTATTATATAAGAAAGAAATTATGTAAAAATTAATTAAACTTATGATATTAGAATTGTAATTTACTTATTTCATAAATATCGTTGAAAATGTTGATCTAAATTTGCATTTCACCACTATAAAAAACAATATACACATAACATATTTTAAAGATAAAAGCGACATGTTATGATTTTAAATTATTATAACTATGAAATGAAATAAATAAATCCTCATTTATATTTTAATATCAACCTTTACTATAGAGCAGAAAACTTTATAACCACACAAATGATCAAAGATTGATTCAATTTACACTTGCTATTCCTCTTTGAGCAACTAAAAAAGAAATCACCTACGACAAATTCGCTAATTCCCATTATTAATTCGAGGTTCAAAAAGTAAACAATATATGCATACATAAGTTCTATTTTGTGAAAGGAGAAAGAATAGTTCGCCTTGTGAATTATGATTCCTAGAAGGCTGTCGAAATAAGTTCTGAGAGTCCATATGGTTCGGGTTTCTATTTTTTGTTTTTGTCTATGTTATGCTCTTTTCTATCTGGGCTGTCAGACTTATCAGCACGCAACTCCGTCTACTTTGTGCATTCCGGTTCTATATGGATGGTCTAATGTGTTGTGTTTTTCATGTGCACCTCTCACAATCTGTAATTTTTGTCCATCTACAATTTTTTCTGTTTCTTCTTCTCCCTGATTCGGGAACCATAAGTTCCCTCAATATGTACCTTTGAAATAATTCATATTTTTTTAATTAACATCGCTGAAAAGAAAAAACCTAACCTTGTTTTCTATTATTATAAAATGAAAAAAAAAATGGTAAAAAATATAAACATTATTTTTATTATTAATTATTTTTAATAAATGTAAATTTTTTAAATATAATTATTTATAATATTTAAAAACGTGTTTTAATATTAAAAAACAATATTTATATCTTTTTAATGTTAGTTTTCATTTATAGGTTGATGATGAAGTATAGTGGTGGTTAGAAATACGTGAACGTGAAAATTTTTATGTTATTTTATCTATAAAAAATTTTAGTATAAATTAAAAATCTATAGATTACTCTTTAGTCAAGTATCACAATTACTAATCATAACTAACTAACTATATATGAAATTGTTGCAATGTCGTTTCAACTAGGGTTTGTGCAACCAACTCATAGCTCGATTTATTGACGAATTGGATCCCCTAACAGATCATATTAACTCTCTGAACCAATTGTTAGTCACTAGTTTAACTAGATCGCATTGACAGTTAAGAGGAGAAATCATGATTGGCCCCCCCACCTTGAGGTTAGGGGGCCAAAGTCCTTCATGAATGCGGAGAATCGGACCCTGTTCGTGAAAGGACGATCGAACCCAGGAAAGGCTACCACCTCACAAAATGTCGATGAATCCCCTGCCATGGGAGTACAGTGGCAAGCGAGAGAGGGGAAAAACCGATGTCTACCACGAGTAGAAACCAACCCTAAGTCTGTAATCCATAATAATCGACTAGAGCAAGGTCATTAGTACATGAAATATCATGCTATGATCTGTAAATTCCTGGGCATCTAGCTTAAGGAAAAAGACATCTTAATGTGGATCCAACATAAATGGACACCGCGAGGGCATATTGAGAATCGACTTTGAGCCAAAACATTCTTTACAGTCATCGTTGCACATCTGGAAGACATGCAACACATCTTTGAAAACGAGCCATATTTTATGGGAATTGTGGGATTGTTCATCAGATACTGGGAGGGATGCTACAACCTTGAAAAGGAATAATTTACAGCAGTTCTATTCTGGGTACGCCTCTACTCCCTCCGAGATGACTTCTAGGAGTAGGATTGTTGGGTGTGTGTTATACTATTTCCATGAGGACACCCATGCGCGGGGGGCATTACGCCACCCTGTTCGTTGTGCGGGCTGCAAAAGGGGGGTCACAGGAGAGGCGACAACCCCCCTTGTCGAGGGGTTTTAGGGGGTGGTAGCTCCCCACTACGGGGTTCGGGGTAGCGCCCTAGGGAATTGTTTTTGGACCCTATATTACGTGGGCGAAGCTACCTATGGTTTTGTGCATGTTTTTCGCACATGGTTTTGGGCATGATGGTTTTTTGTCCATGGTATTTTTTGTAGATTTGGTCAAGGGAACTATGGCTATGTTCTAATCCAGGGTTAATGGGTTGGGGTTTGTGGGTGCTTCGACATGTATATATATGTGTTGTAACATTGAAAGGAATATAATGAAAAATCAACCTGGTAGTCTCAGCTTTGGGATCCAGGGGATAATCTTTGCATATATATATTTTATGTTTTATGGTCTCACCATTGTTTATTTTCTATTTTTAGAATCCGTGTGGAGGTAATTTCTATATGGGGTTAAAACCTATATTTGGTATCAGAGTTGTTTTTGCTTCAATGGAACACCTTTGATGTAGATGGGTTTCTCTTAGGCCTGTGGAAGACCCTATTCAGTGGGAGATCTACGGGATCGATTCTTGCAGTGAAAGAAGATGGCGAGTAGTGGAAATATAGAGATCGAGAAATTTAATGGTCAGAGTTTTGAGTTGTGGAAACTCAAGATGGAGGATCTGCTGGTGTATAAAGATCAATGGATCACGATAGATTTGAGTACTAGATTCGGGTACCAAACCAACAACAATGTCAACTAAAGATTGGGTGAAGTTGGATCAGAAGGCAAAGGGCACAACAAGGTTGTGTACCTCAAATTTAGTATTGTTGAATGCATCAGGGGAAGATTTGGCAAAGACTTTGTTGGAAAAGTTAGGGACTTTATACCAATCTAAGTCTCTGGTAAACAAATTATTCTTACAGAAAAATTTATATAACTTGAGGATGAAGGATGGAGACTCAGTTACAGAGCGTTTCAATGCCTTTAATACTGTGGTAAGTCAATTGTTATCTATTGATATAAAAATTTCAGATGAAGATAAGTGCATCAATTTGTTGTATTCTCTACTAGATTCGTGGGATAGTCTGGTTGTTGCAATAGGTAGCAATGTGACTACCTTGCAGTTTGATGAAATAGTATCAACCTTGCTATCGGAGGAAATGAGACAAAAAAATATAGAGGGCCAGAATGGTGATTGTTGGTCTATACAAGGACAGTCCCATAACAGAAACAAAAATAAATCCTTGAGTGGGAGATCTAAATCTCCAGGAAAACCTGTAAAGGTGTGTTGGAAACGCGAAAAGGAAGGGCACTTCAAAAAGGACTATAGATCTAAAGCTTATGAGAAAGGAAATGGATTTGATGATGCTCCTTCTACAGAGGTGAAAACCACCTCAGATGAAGGTGTGGATGTGTACTTGGCTTCTTGTTCAAGTACACATGTAGATCATGAGGCATGATTGATTGAATTGGCTGCATCCTTTCATTTCACTCCATAGGGAGTCATTTTTCGAGTATGATAATATGATGGTGGTGATGTCTTCTTATGGGATGACAGGAAGGCTAGAATCATCGGTCATATAAAATTCATGTTGATGTTGCAAGGTGGAAAGATTAGAACACTTCTGGTTGTTCTCTATATTCCTGCATTGGTCAGACATCTAATTTCTGTAAGCAAGTTCGATGATGCAAGTGTAAAAATAGTGTTCAAGAAAGACACTTGCAAGAAGGTTGAGGGGGCACTGGTATTATCGTGGGGAGTTCGGATTGGAACTCTGTATAAGCTTTAGGGTAACATTGTTATTGATGGGTGCAATAATTCTTTGGTACCTGAAATTGGAGCAAAAAATCTAGTGGTCTCTAGAGAAAAGACCATGATATGGCATCAAAGGCTTGGACATATTGGAGAGAAGGGCCTTTGAATACTTCAAGGTAATGGCATGGTAGAAGGTATGTCTAATTCCTATTTGGTTTTTGATTTCTATGAAAATTGTGTATATGGGAAGCAGAATCAGGTGAGCTTCCCCTCTAGTGCTAAGAGGGCAAAATGGATATTAGAGCTTGTGCACAGTGATGTGTTTGGACCTGTGTCGGTTCCATTACTGGGTAAGTCTATGTACTATGTATCATTTATAGATGACTTCTCAAGGAATACATGGATATATTTCCTCAGGAATAAATCTGAAGTCTTTGACATGTTTAAAGAATTTAAGGCTCTGGTGGAAAACCAGACAGAGAAGAAGATAAAGGTGCTGAGGTCAGTTAACAGTGGGGACTTTTGCAAGAAGAAATTTGAAGAGTTCTGTAAGAAGTGCGGTATAGCATGGCAAAATATTACTCCATACACACCTCAACAAAATGGAGTTGCATAAAGAATGAATAGGACATTGATGGAAATGGAAAGAAGCATGCTCAGTGGTGTCGGGTTAGGACATCAATTTTGGACAGAGGTGGTGGAGACTACATGTTACCTGGGCAACCAATCACCTTCATTAGTGTTGGATGATAATACTACACAAGAGGTATGGAATGGTAACAAACCCTCTCTTTCACATCTGATGGTATTTGGATGTGATGCATATGTACATGTTCCAAAGGAGAAAATAACCAAGTTGGATAGTAAATATGAAATGTGCATATTTATTGGGTATAGGGATGGACTAAACAATTATAATCTTTGGAACCCAGAAACAAGGAAGGTTGTGTACAACCATGATGTGATGTTTAGAGAGGTGAAAGATGTTATTAAACATGAAGTCCTACCAAAGGAAACTGAGAAGACAGAGTTTGAGCTAAAGAAGGAAGAATCAGAGTCTACAGTAGAAGAGGAATCAGAAGATGAAAAGCCACAAACTCCAGCTGTGAGAAAATCAATTTGAGAAAGAAGGCATCCAGAAAGGTATAGTCCAACTTCTTTCTATTCAAATTTTGCTTTATCTATTATTGATGATGATCCCAAAATTGTTAGGGAAGCAGTATATTCAAAGGATGGAAAACTCTCGAAAGAGTCCATGGATGATGAAATGGCATTTTTGCACAAAAATGAGGCTTGGGATTTGGTGGAGTTGTCAATTGGAAGGAAAACCATTGGTATAAAATGGGTGTTAAGAAGAAGATGAATGCAGAAGGAAAGGTGGAAAAATACAAATTCTGGTTTGTAGAAAAAGGTTATTCCCAAGTGCCGCGAATTGATTTTGGTGATATTTCTTCTCCTATTGAACAGCGTCCCAAGACACAAGAAGATGAAGAGGACATGTCCCGGGTTCCATATACAAGTGGCATTGGTAGCCTGATGTATGCAATGGTATGTACTAGACCATAAATTGCACATGCAGTCGGATTATTGAGTAGGTTTATGTTAAAACCAGGGAAGGGACATTAGACAATAGTGAAGCAGGTTTCAAGTATTTTCATGGCACTAGTGGTTATGGTCTATGCTACCAAGGAAGACTAGGATTAAACAGAGTTTTGGACATATGTGTCTTTGTTGATGTATATTGGGATGGAGATTTGGATCAGAGAAGATGTACAAGTACGTATGTGTTTAACCTATTTGGAGGTGTAATCAGTTGGATGAGTAAGAGACGGTATGTAGTGGCACTTTCAACTACAAAGGAATAATACATGGCATCCACTCATGCAAGCAAGGAAGAAATTTAGCTACAAATATTGTGTTCAAGTATGGCATTAGTACAACAAGCTATAAGGATAGACTGTGACAGCCAAAGTGTAATTTTCCTAGCAAAGAACCCTCCTTATCATTCAAAGGCAACGCATATTGATGTTCAGTATCACTTTGTGAGGGATATGGTTGAGGACAAAAATTTGTTGCTGGTAAAGTTGGACACTTTAAAGAATACTGCAGATGCATTGACAACCTCCATGTCATCATCCCACTCAGGGGAATCCTCAAATGTAATCGGCCTCAACTACGGACCTGAACCTGGTTTTTTGAGGATTACTAGATGACGACGAAGATTTTTATGTGTCTGCAAATGATTGTATTTCTTCCATTTTATTTTACTGCTAATAAACAACAAGCCTTCTTCAAGGAGCTGGATTTGCATTCCCAATCATGGTGGGCACATCGACAATGAATATTCCCTATTGGAAAGTAAGTGAATGCTTTCCCCTCTCCGCATTCACTTCAAATCTATATATGTAAAGAGACCATATTCTAGAACTACACTCAAGCTTACTGGTTAAAATGAAATTTGTTTACATGTAATGGTTTCCTGACTTACATATAATTTTCTTGAAATTTATAGTTTGCATTGCCCCTCCTCCATGCTTTATAGTTTATCTTATTGAATACATTGTTTTAATTGCAATTGTTTTGCTCGAACCCATAGATGAAATCGACAACTCTATTTGCAGAACGTTTCTTCAAAAAGCGAGAGTTCGAATGGAGCGCAATCATTGCAAGGCCAGAAAACTATGCTACCCTTCTCACTCATGCATATATCCAGTGTCCCATGTAACAAGGGGCAATTATATCAAAACCCGAAGTAAGGTATGGCTGCCAACATGCCGACTTGTGGCATATGACAAAGAAGTAATTAGAAAAGATCCTACTACTCAACCAAAATGAGAGAAAGCACATGCATTGGAGAAAAATCCGTGTTAAAAAACTAACTTGCAAATGATTAAAAAAAATGAAGCTAAGTTAATAGGGGTGTTGGTCGATGGGTAAAATCTTAAGAAGAAAATAATAATAATAATAGTTAGGGTTGCAAAAATATTACCGGTGTATAAGTGGGAAGGTGTCCATGATCTTGGAGGATAATTAAGGGGAACCATTGTGAACATTGGAATTGAAAACCCTAGAGCAGAATTACCAAATTAAAGAGTAACCCTCAAGATTATTGGTTAAAATGAAATTCATTTACATAATGGTTTCTTAACTTAGATATAATTCTTTTGAAACTTATAGTCAACACTGCCCTTACTCCATGCTTTATAGTTTATCTCTTTTAGTACATTGTTTTGATTGCAATTTATTTCTCGAACCCGAGAGATGAAATTGACAACTCTATTTCCAAAGCGTTTCTTCGGAAAGCGAGAATTTTAATGGAGCATAATCGTTGCAAGGCCAGAAAACTTAGATACCCTTCTCCCTCATGCATATATACAATGTCCCATGTAGCAAGGGGCCATTCTATCATAACCTGAAGTAAGGTATAGTTGCCAACATGCTGACTCGTGGCATATGACAAAGAAGGAATGAGAAAAGATCCTACTTCCCAACAAAACGAGAGAAAGCACATGCATTGGAAAAAAATCCATGTTGAACAACGAACTTGCAAATGATTAAAAAAAGGAAGCTAAATTAGTAGGGGCATCGGTCGATTGGTAAAAGCTTAAGAAGAAACATAAAATAATAATAATAATAAGTAATCGAAAGGGTTAGGGTTGAAAGAACATTACCCGTGTATGAGTGGCAAGGTTTCCATGATCCCGATGGATAATTAAGTGGAACAATTGTGAACTTTGGAATTGAAAACCCTAGAGCAGAATTACCAAATTAAAGAGTAAATGAGGTTGAGCTTTCAACAAGCAGAGCTTGCATTTAAATGTTGAAATTCTCCTATCCTCCTTGTTAGACCAGGAGGTAACTCCTCAAATCAAAACTTATTTTATTCATTCAAGTTGTTCATTATTATATAAAAGAGAGAGTGATTGTTCGGTTCATCTCCCAATGACTCTCTATCTTCTCTATTATTTATTTACATTAATTATAGCTGTACACTCAATCCCTATGATTAGGTGTCAACATCCCCCCCCCCCTTAATCTGAAGGGATGTTGGTGAGTCCAAGCATCATTCTGAATCTTTCAAGATTTTCTCTTCCAAGTGCTTTGGTGAATATGTCTACAATTTGCTCATTAGTGGAGAAATGGCGGAGATGGATTGTTTTGGCCTCAACATGATGTCAAATCAGATGATATTTAGTATTGATGTGATTTGTTCGATCATGGGACTTTGAGTTCTTGTCCAACTTTATTGCAAAGGTATTTTCAATCGTGAGTGCAGTCGATTGTCCTTGTTTTACCTACAAATCTTCAAGAATTTTCCTGAGCCACACAATTTCTTTTGTTTCCTCAACTGCTACCACATATTTTACCTCTGTTGTGGAATTTGCTGGAACTGATTGTTTGCATGATCTCCAGGAGACAGCTCTTGATCCAAGACTCATAGCATAACCTGAAGTAGATACCCCAGTTTCTTTGTCTCCATCGAAGTTTGAATCAGAGTATCCAATCAAGATGAAGTTGCCCACCTGTGTGTACTTGATTCCAAAGTCTTCAGTTCCCTTCAAGTACTTTAGAACTCTTTTTGCAGCAAACCAATGTCCCTCACAAGGCTTTTGCATAAATCTGGAGAGGATTCCAATAACAAACGAAATGTCTGATCTGGTAGTAGTTAGGTAGTTGAGACTTCCTACAAGCTGTTTATACTTTGTTGCATCCTCAAATTCTTTTCCTTCAATGGATGTGAGATTTAAGTTTTTTCCAGTGGATTAGTCAGAGGATGCATTTAGTCATGCCAAACCTGTTCAACAAATCTCCAATGTAATTCTTTTGAGAAAGGAATATGGACTTCAGATGTTGAGTTACTTCAATACAAAGATAGTAATGAACATAGCCCAAATCAGTCATTTTAAAACTTTTTTTCAATTGCTTCTTTATAGATGCAATGTAGCTTTCATTGTTATCTGTCAGCAAAAGATCATCTACATATACCACAAGATATACAACCGTTTTGGCAACTTTCTTGACAAACAAAGTTGCATCATCAAGATCATAATGTTTGAAATTGAGTTTCAGAAGATGCTTACTCAGTTTTTCATACCAGGCTCGTGGTGCTTGTTTGAGGCCATACAAGGATTTCACATGTTTGCACACTTTATGTTCATGTCCTTTCACAGTGAATCCTTCAGGCTAGGACATAAAAACATTTTCTTTTAGATCTCCATTCAAGAAAGCATTTTTTACATCCATTTGATGGACTTTCCAACTGTTCTGAGTGGCTAGGGCAAAGAGTGCCTGGATGGTAACCCATTTTGTTGTGGTGAAAAATTATCCTCATAATCAACCCCTTCCTTCTATGTAAAACCTTTTGCCACAAGCCTGGCTTTGTGCTTGTCAAGTGAACCATCAACTTTATACTTGTTCTTGTAGACCCACTTGCAGCTGATTGGTTTAGTTCCCAATGGAGGATCAACCAGTTTCCAAGTGCCATTCTTTATCATTGCATCATACTCCTTTTTCATTGCTTATTTTCATTCATTATGAGAAGAAACTTCTTTGGAGGAAGTTGGTTCAAAATTTATAGACAAATTGAATTCACAATCATAAAAAACATCCATATCAACAGGTGAATCAGAGTCATCTACATTACCTCCATTTTTCCAGTTTGAGTTTATAGTTTTTGTCTTTCCAACCTTATCAGGATGAACACTTTCAAGTGTCTTTTTCAGCCACTTTGGGGGACCTTTCTCAGATGGTCCTAGCTACTCCATTGATTAAGTTGGGACTGAACCAAGATTGAGTCTCCCAATTCTGTCAATCACATCACTCAAATTATCATCCGTTGTTGGAGTTTGATGTAGGGGAGAGAGTGCTTCAAAAGAAGATTCCACAGATTGATCTAGTATGGGAACCCCCCCTTCAGGATGTGGAATTTGATTATCAAATTCTTGAAATTATTTTTCATTTGCGAATCTATCCAAGCGATCAAGTTTCCTTTCAACAACATTTTCAATTTTGGATGATTCAAGAAAGATTAAATCTCTAGATACAACAAACTTTTTGTTAACTTCATCATAGAGACGATATGCTTTGGAGGTGTTTGAATACCCCAGGGAGATACACT